>JAQQBR010001832.1:2951234-2964691 GCA_030347285.1 Microctonus hyperodae
ATTTATAATACAATTATGTCTTTATATAGGTGATTGATTGGTTGGGACACTTTAATGACTGGTCATTTCCGGTTTAATTGAAAGTTCAATTGGCACGTGTTTTACTTGTGATTAAATTAATTTGACACGATGAAAAATGTCAATTATATATACACATATAATATGCGAAAAATTTAATAATTCTGAAGTCGACATTTTTTTTTTATTTAATATACATACATAAATATACCGAATCTATTGGATGTAAGTAAAAAAAAAAAAAATTTTGCATGACATGTTTATGTACAAGACGCAGTAATATACATATATACACATACATATATATAGTTATATGGCCTATGAATTGCTACGTTGATATAGGAAAGGCGACGATTGCGGCGTGCAACATGCGTGGAAACATAGTGTATAACTATTGCGTAAGAAAAGTCCGATGTAGTAACGGAGACAATCGACAAAATGTTACGTTGATAGAGAACAAAATAGTTTAACACAATCATGAAACATTATTTATTTAATTTTAATTAAAAGCAAAAAAAAAAAAAGAAATAAAAAAAAAATTTTTTTTCTCTCATATAATTTACCGTTTTTTTTTTCCATTTTTTTTTTGTAAATGTTCATTTTTTTTTCTTCTTAAATCACTTGTGTTTTAATAAATGAAAAAAAAAAATCAACCTTGAAACTCCACAGTTGATAAGAAAAATAAAATGAAGGATTACGATATAATAAAAATTGAAAGAATGTAATTTATTTCATTTGCAAAATGTACTACATATGGAAAAATTTATATGGATGTGTATTAGGTTTGCGTATAAGTACATTTAACTGCCACAGCAGTTTGGGATAATTTATGCTCGACCTGAATATTTATATGACTGATAAGACACGTTGTACTCTTGTTATCTCTCGATCAACTCTAAAGTTAAACAATGCAAATTGTGTCTGCTCTTATATAATATAATAAAAAAAAAATAAGTAAAGCAAAAAATAAAAATGAATAAATAGAATTGAATTGTATTTCCAGATTTATATAAAGCAGAGGAAAAAAAAAATTTCACTTTACATACACACGAATTTATTCAATCGCAATTACACGTGATTTAGAAAGTAAATGGAGAAGTAAATAACTGAATGTAATATAAATTGAGTGTCAAGTTGATTAGTCAACTTTATATACAATTGTAATTTTTTTACTATCATTTATTTCTCATCCACAAAAATTTTTCTTCAATCATTCAATTGTCAAAATACATAACAAATATAAAAACCACATCATTATAATATTTCAAACATCAATAATTCCATATTTATACATATACAAAAATCCCTGGATTTATGTGTGAGCGTATGCAAGTGTTAACTAATGTGAGTTACATGAGATCGGTTGTGTATATCCTGTGTATTAAACATCATAGATAGTCAAGTAACCAGGGAAAGTGCATAGCTCTACAGCTTCTACTCTACTGCTGTTTCTAGTAGTGTTTGATAATATTGCTGTAACGTATTGAGAATTGTGCGCGAGTCCCCACTGATGCCGGTTCACCATAGAAAAAATCGCGATTTACAGTATAAAGATGAAATTATTTTATATAATCATTCGTATGTAAAATTAAATTATTTTTTTTTATATCCCTATACACCAAATTATGGTTTAGTATCAATAGAATTTTATCAATAACGATTGTATTATGTTCATATATATTTATAGGGAACGTTTATATATTTATGATTACATACAGATATGTATATATACATCATGTTTGCCGCTAATAAAATTTTATTTATTACAATATATTTATCCTGTGTATAATATTGAGTGAGTTTCCATTTTAATATTTATTGGACACATGGATTTCCTGTAACTGGAAATTTTTTTATATAACTCTTATTCTTATGGGAAAAAATTTAATTGTACAAATGAAATAGTATTCGTTCATTGGTTTATTAATAATTAACAGAGATATAAAAAGCAAAGACGAAAAAGAAAAATAAATAAAAAGAAAAGATTGTAATGATAATAATAATTTTGTAATCAGTCGTTTGATAACGATTTGATAATTATGAATGTTTCATATCGTTTAAACCCACTTTGAATCACGTGACATAATACAATTTATTGTAAAAAAAAATATATATATATTTGTAATTGAATGTAATTTTATTTAATGATTATTTTTTTGATGGATTGATACAATTAGTAAATTAAATTATCAACTGATGATTTGATTATTAATTAATAAATTACTAAATTCATATAATCAATATATTTGTATAATGAATAAATAAAAAAATTATTAAACAAATAAAAATAATTATAAATTGAAATATTATTTAATTTTTATCGAAGGAAATTTTTTATTTGAGAAAAAAAAATTTTTTTTAATTTTTTATTTATATTTCCAATATTTTCAAATAGCAGAATATTAAATTGCAATTAACTAAATGACCTTCTAACGACTGTAATAATTAGTTAATTCATTTCCGTTAATATCCAAGGATAAGAAGCACTCCATAAGAAAAAAAAATAAATAAATAAAAAAATCTAAGAAAGAACACAACAATTCACATGGCTGCATACATATCAGTATATCATAATATACTACACATATATAAAATAAATATATATACATACATATGTACGGTGTCTAACGTCACGAATAATCATTATAATTGTCACGTGTATTGTAAGTATAAAATAAGGCAGCTCATCATTGTCATTAATTAAAAAATCTCAATTATTATAAAATTTTTTTTTTTCAATTTTTTTTTACTGGTATTCATGAAAGAATCATTGATAAATGGATAGAACAGGCTCATTTGTTCAGGCATAAATGACCTGAAACACACCGACAGTGGTCGACACAGTTTGTCGTTTGTGCTTATACTTGCAGCTTGTACAGATAGATATAATTATCGTTGCGCAACCTGACAATTGTTGCCCTGCCAGTAGAAATAAAATTGGAGGTGGTGGCTCACGATGTAACTATTACATACACTTATATATACATAGATATATCCAGAGGGAATAAAATATAAAGATGATTTTCCATCAAAATTATTCACGTTAAAGTCATTTAAATATCTAAATATAAATAATAAATATTTACATTAATTCATTTAATTAATTCCCGGATCATAAGCATAGAAATTTTCTTCATATGTTATTCAATATTTTCGATATTTTATAGTTATAATATGATGAATAATTATGATGAGAAAATTTATTTGTTTATGAAATAATAAATGTATTTCTTACCCAGGTAACACTTCCTTGTGTTATTTATTTAATCTTGATGTTGTTTAAAGAAAAAAAAAATACACCGTACACTTTTGATTATAGCAAAAAAAAAAATTCACTTTGTAATTATTTCTTTTTTTTATAATTTCAATATTTTAAATTATCTTTTTATTACACACGACTCAATATCGTATTTTGACGTGCGATCACAATCGCAGTCACTTGTTCGTTATATATGACGTGCGGTTAATGTTTAAAACGATAAATTGAAGTTTCTGTTATATCGCAAAACGTTTACAATAATAATTGTCACGTTTGTACGCGAATATAGAATAAACAAAATTTTATCGTATTATTTCAATGAATCTATTTTATTTCAATCATTCACGATTGTGTCACGGATGAATTTTCGTAAAAGACAACGACAATCAAACGTGCTACCGACCGTGTCTCTGTTACCTGAGCAATAACGAACTGATGAGCGTTAGGCTGGAGCATTGCTTTTAACCTCAGCGCCATGTTGGTACTACCGTCACCTCTCGCCTCTCCTACTCCTTCACAATTCACTGACAATCTATCATAGTGTATACAGTTTATTATTATTATACACATATAACTATATTTTCCACTGTATATTTTATTTTGCGACGACCCCGACTGTACCTCTGAACTTGTTTGGCTGGATTAAAAAAAATATCGGGAAGGAAACTCTCAATTTTTTTTATTTATTCATTTATTTGACATTATCATTTTCAAGGTAATGACATATCTGATATACTAATTAAAATTGAATTTTTATTTTTCAATTATCTGTATTTTTTATGCTACGCACATACGGTAAATTTATAATGAACATTGCACTCATCGTGAAATATGAAATTTAAGCACGTAAACTAAATATATTACCGCGGACTTTGTTATAAGGTTAGTGGAAATGGAAATTCTGATAATATCCGCTATTATTATTTAGTAAAGAATTAATTATTCATTTATTTATTATTATTTTACGATTATTTATTCTGCGGCCATGCCATTTTTTTTTTATTTTTATTTATTAATTTATTAATATGTCATGTGTATTCGAATGTATACACATTATTATTTTAAGTGTCTCATCATCATCGATATTACTCGTTGTATTATCATGATTCAAGATTTTTTATGGCATATATTATTTTTATATGAATGCATACATGTATATTTATTGTTATTTAATGTTGTGCCCACACACATTACACATTTTATCATACAATTATTATTTATACTTTAATCTATATTGAAAAAATAATTTATAACTATTTTTATTTGTAGTGTACACAGTTAATTTTATATTATTTTAGAAATAATATATGAAGGAAAATTATTTTTCATTGTAATGTAGATGGAAAAATTAAAAAAAATACTTATGCAAACGTGTATTCTAAAGTTACTTCTAATTATGTGTTGATGTTTGTGAGTATCATAATAATTTTGTTGATATTACCTTTGGAAATATATAGTTACATTCAACTAATTGAAAAGAAAAAAAAAATTACGTGATGAGAAAATAATCACAAATAATTTTTTTATTTATTTATTTATTCAATCATTTATTTGTTTTCTTGAAAATTTTATCCTTCACAATAAAATGCAATAAACAAAAACGGAAGTGCATATATATTTACAATTAATTCGACAGTTTTATTCGAACAATATATTATATTTATTTAATATTAATAAATAATCCACACGACCTTGTGAAAGTATAAAATCATGGCCTTCATTACGCGTACACACCTTTTGTAATATAAAATTGCACAAACATTATTAAGTTATTATTAATTCACTAGTGTAAATTGACCATTAAAGTAACGTATATTACAGTACTTTAGTTAATTAATTTATAAACTAGAAAATAAATTTAATATTTATATTTACAGCTCAAAGTCAATAAGAGGAAAAAATTATTTTTTCATTTTTTTTTTATTGAGAAGAACAATATTTTTATCAATTTTTTTTTTAACTCAATGTGAAATCCCCATTTTTTTGCACAGTCTTATTCACACCCACGCATTCAAATCTCTAACATAAGGGTATATATACACGTATGTATAATTGTGTGTATACCCTTATACGTGGCACGTCATGGGAAATATTGGAACATTTTTATAGTAATTTGTTGACTCATTGATAATTTATTGTTCAATATTTCTAATTAAACCAAATTATCCCCAACATCAGCGTCATATAAATAATAATGAATGGAAAAAAAAAATTCTAATGAATTGCAACAAGTTGCCACTGAGTATGACGTAAAATGAATTTAATTATTGAGAATAATTATATGAAAATATTGTAGAAAAATTCATTTAATTATTATTGAATAATTATTAATTAGGCAATATACAATATTATTTATTTGAAACAGTGGTGCTAATTATTTTTCCTATTATCGCACAAATAATTATCAATTATTTATTATATATTATGGTGGCAAAAAATTTGGAGCGTACTAATTTTAGTTTATTTTTTACTGTCTAAATTTGTCTGGAAAAAAATAAATAATACTATATTTCATGGCGATATATTCTCTAGACTTGGTAAAAAATACAAATAAAAATTTTAGTAAACCTGTTTCATCGGTCATAATACTAAATATTGATAAATAAAATTAATCATGACTCATGACAATGGAATATGCATTTGATGCTCGTCATTATAATCAATGCATCACATCTCGACAAAAAAAAAAATGAATATAGTGAATAAATAAAAATATACAGATTTCAAGGTCTAGAATTTTCCTCAAATTGACAGTGTAAATTCCACTCATGAACATCGTCAAGTTTATTTCAATAGAGTTTCTTACTAGTATATAAGAATTAAAATTAGTTAAGTCGCTATCGATGTAGTCAGTTAATTAAAAAAAAAAGCAAAAAAAAAATAAATAAATGTCGATTTGTTTACATCAATATCAAATAAACTATCTTTAATGATGTTTCGTATTTATTTTTTTTTTTTTTTCAATATCTCATTAAATCACTCATCGCAAATTTGTTTACAGTAATTTAAAAGAATTTTTTGTACTCTAAACGCTAATTTTTTTTCCGTTATAATTTTCTTTTTATGCAAAATAGAAATCAAGCAACAAGCGAATGATAATATGATTATATATTTAAATTATTAATTAAATTCATATTCAAAATTATATCATTGAAATGATAAAATTTGTATTTATTCAATTGATAATTTATTTTTTTACGCATTTAAAATATATTTTTTATTTTTATTAACATACTGAGTGGGATATCAATGATTTACTACAGCATAAATATATTTCATGGGGCGAAAATTACCACTATACTAACAGATGTTATTAGTCAGTGACCGAAGTAAAAATGAAAAAAAAAAAAAATATTTATAATTTGATATCGAAAGAAAAAGTGAGAAGCCAAGTAGTCTTGCAAATAATACGACACTCTATGCACCTACCACGATCGGCCTTGGCCTACTAGTTCACCCACTTCTGGAGTGTGACATACGCGATGAGCACACACAAAACGTATCGTGTTTAACGTCCCGCCAGATTACCTAATCAAGTGACAATTCAGGGCCGTATGATTGACAACATTACACCTAAATAAATATTCATAAAGAGTTAAAAAACAAATTTTATTCCTCAAAATTAATTTTGTATATTCTAACACACGTGAAAGTCATTTAAAAAAATTTCGATTTATCTCTGTGTTGTCATGTGGATTCACATTATTGATAAAGAGAAAAAAAATGCACTTCACTAAAGTGCTTGATAATTTTTAGATTATTTTATTTTATTTCGTTTCGTATTTTTCTACCATAAAATGATTTTACGTCAAGCCCTGTGGACTCCTAATGTTAGCCATTATCATAAAATCACGAACGATGACGTCTTTCCAATTTTTTTTTTTAAATACAAAATTCAATATCTCCCATCAAATTATTTACACATTTTTTTTTTTTCATTATTTTCGTCAAAAATATTTTACCATTTATTTTTTATATTTTATTTCATTTTTCATTTACATAATGAGATTGTGATGATTGTCATTTGTATTTTTTTATAATATTGAAAATGCATTATATTTGCACATAAAAAAAAACAAAACACATGTATATAAATTGTGCAGAATAGCAATACTTATTGTTTGAACAAAACACAATAAAAAAAAAAAATTTGTTTTCTTCAACTCATGAATGTCAATGTCAAATGTCAATACAGAGTCATTAACTTATTCGGAAGAATATTCACATAACCGTTGTCTTCGCAAACGTTAAAATGCAAAATCACTTTTGTATTGATTTATTTAATATTCGAAACGGTAACATTGAATAGAATATATGTTAATGACCTTTGAAAAACTCAAGTGTCACTTTCAATGAACTGCATGATCGTAAAAGAATTTTAGTAAGTAGAGTATATATTCAATCAGTAATGCATTACCTCGTGACGAGGAAAAAACAAATAATAATTACAATAATACAATAAAAGAAAAAAAAATAAATAAAAGCCAACGAAATATTTCTAAATAATAAACATCTATATTCAAACAAATATATTTATCATTTTATACTATTCGACATAACACTTCACTATTGATGATATATTTGAAAAATATTTTTCAACAGAATAAAACGAAAATAGATATTAATGTCAGAGGTACGATTTTATATAAATAATACAATAAGTGATGTACAAACCACTCGATCTTGCGAAATGCATGACCATAAACTTCAACTTGATTGAAAGCAAAGTAAACCATGTGATGTGTCAGTATACGTGAATTTTTTTTGCTCACGCCCACTGTTATTTCAATTATTCAATTTTATTCTCGGTCGTAGATATTAAAAATCAATGTGATAATAGAAAAATAAATAAATATCAGATAATAATAAAATAATCTCTTACCTAATATAATTTTATTCCAAATAATATTATTTCAAATAACGATTGTAATGATAATTATTATAATATTGACAAGTTTCATTAATTTAATAGCACTGTATGTTCGGTCAAAATTTTATAATAATATTAATTTGACAACCGGATCCCATATCCGTTTTAACATCTCACTTGCACTTTCCTGTTGTAATATCGCACAGTTGCTTATTGCTATAAGTATACATTATAATTTTACTCTTATACACTTACTTTATCGCTTTGTGCAGACACTTTCGATGACGATTTAATATTAAAAACATTTAATTTAATACTTGATGTGTTACAAACTAAAACAATCTTTACACTAATCATGAAAATGATAAATTAAAAATTTAAAAAAAGATAAATGCGTAAAATAAAATAAAATTATATTAATTTGATAAAAATATCCCAAAATTATTTGAACACAAATGAACGACACTAATATAATATAATTATAATTCAATTGAAGTAATTCAATAAAGAAGAGGAAAAGAAATGGCAGTAGAGAGAGTTTGTATGAGGATTAATAAATAACAATAAAAACAAATATTAAATCGAAAAACAATATGATAATTTAACTCGTCATAATAAGAAGCTTAAATAATTGATATTATATTTAAATATTCAGCGTTCTGCTGTCAAACAATTAATACGTGCATATATATTCTATTACTTATATTAATAAATATTTATTTAATCGTGTACGAGGTAGTTTAGATGCTTGGTGATAATGGGACGTTATCAGCAGCACAGAGCATGTGTTGTTGCGCCACATCATAATAATGTCTATTAAAAATATTTTATTTTCCAATTTTTTTTCTTTTACGAAATCAATGGAGAAATTGGGACATATATATATAAATGTATAAATGTGCTATAGTAGATAAGGCACGATCACTTCAGGTACGAAATAATTATATAAATACATATGCATATATGTATATCCATTTATATATATAAATTATTAAGCATTTGAACGAACTTTGGAATGAATATATACATTCTAGGAAATATTTTAACTGACTGATGTGGCAATTAAATTAATGAGAAAGGCATAAGGACATAGCTATCAATTATATATTGCAAAAAAATAAAATAAAATAAAATAATGAATTATACAAAATGAATAAAAATATTTATATTGGAAGTTAGACTGGCTACTTTGATTTTAGTTGATGACTTTAAACAACTGACATATTGTGTCTGATGTCTTGAGTTATTATAATGCAAATATTTTACGCTGCAGGTCAACCAGTTTTTCCCTGATTGAAGGTTAAAATGAATAATAATCCATTTTTTATTTATTTTTTTAAATAATGATACTGAGGCAAAATATTATTTTACAATGATGATAGCTATGCCAATGACGTTAAGAGACATTAAAAATACTTTTTATACATTCGTGTATATAAATATTTTTTTATATATACATCTATATATTATGTATATACATATTTATATACATGTATGTATACATGATGGTGATAACTAAATACCATAAACTACAGAGTATTTATATGTTTTATCGTTTACACTTTTTTTTTTGTACTGTTTTGTTTTTCTTTATTCGGTGTTGTTTCATTTTATTTTTTTTTTCTTTCCCAATTATGTACAAAAATATAATGAGAATTGATAATTATTAGAGTTTAACATTAGGTACGTGTACGATGTTATATATTTTTGAGATTTAAGTCCCACGGGAGTGACGTAGATTTTTTTTTTTATTTTTTTTTATTAATTACAATAAATTTTAGAAAGGAAATGAATGAAAAAAAATCGTTACTTTCGATTATGGGATATAATTCTCTTGCTTGTTTTTCAATTTTATCAACCATTTAATTTTGTAGAGAAAATGGGAGAATAAAAGAAATTGCAATTTTTTTTTTCCCCTCTTTCTTTGAAACAAGAGGATCATTGGTCCCACAAGATTTACAGTCAATTGTGACAATTTCGTGGATATATTATTTATATATAGAAAAATGAAGTGAAAATATTCGTTTCAGCTAGTCCATCGTCCCGCGATTGCCGATTGCACTTAAGTATTCAATAAAAAATTTGTTTTATTTTTAAATAATAATTATGATCATTAATTTCAATGGAAATTTCAATTTTAAATGCAAATTATTATCGTATAAGTCATGACAAATTTTGATATTTTGTCACGATTATTCAAATATTTTATATTACTATCCAATCATTGTCATACACTTTGATAATAATAAACAATAATTCTCGGAAATAAAAATATTAATATTCATAAATAAACAAATTTGTCATCTATTGGAAATTGTTGCATTTAAGTTGGTAATAATCGAGATTTATCTTTTCTATAACACTAAAATCGTGGACAGATTTGAAAATTAATCTTATAATCTCGATTCTATTTTTTCTTCAATTAATATAATGTTCTTTTTCTCTACTGTTTTATACATTAATTTTCAAATAATTAATGGCATGTAAAAAAATTCCCAAAGACATTTTGAGAATTACAAAAATGATTAATAAAATTATGCGCAAGGTTATGCTTAAATCACGCAAACCTTTGGTATAAAATTAGCAGTGATGGCCTATTTAAATATTAAAACTGCGAGCCAAACAATTGTTCATTCAATAAAAGCTCGTATGGAATTTAATTATATTTTCTTCATTCATTTTTTTTTCCTGCTCAAAGAAACTTTTTAAAAAACATTATGGCAAAAACATTATTATCAATATTTACTATTAGTTTTCTGTTGTTTTACAATATAAAATCAGTAATTACGATAGCTAATAAGGGAATTTAAAAAAAAAAAAAGATAAATAAATAAATCGTAAGAGCAAAGCTTGGATCGGCTTATTTATTATAATTATTCACGTGAGGTACCCACTAATTTTTGGGACCTAATCGTAAATCGAGGCACGGGCACATATATATTGTAAAACATAAATTTTCAATATAAATGTTCTTAATAATTAATACACGACAAAAATATGATTATCACATACGAGCGAAACAAATTAGCAGTTTATTATTTATTTTTATTTATTCTTTTCTTTTAGTTCGTGCGCTTTATTTTTCTTTTCTTTGATAATTTATTATTCGGCATAATTGCTGTGAGACTCATTAAATTTATTATCAATTCTTTAGCATTTTTACCAATGGCAAAACCATTTTAGTGAAGTAACATCATCTTCATATATTTCACTTCTCTATTTCATTCTCGTTTCTTTCTTTTGCTCAATCGCTCGAATAAAATATCAAAGCTTTGAACACAGTCGGAACAATAGAGGTAAAATGTTTGAATGACAATTAAGCTGGGCAATTTAAACGCTAAATCACCATGCCCATGCTAATAATATGTATTATCTATTTATTTTTTTATATTTACTTCTTTCATCATTTTACATTTGTGCGTTTCTTCACAATGACACACTGACCATTATTCTCTGACTTTTTTACTCATTGTTTTTTCCTTTTCAATTTTATTGAATTATTTATTCATTTTTTTTTATTTAACTAATTCTTAACAAATGACAATTGCGATATTACCATCATCGCGTCTAAAGAATCTTTGTAACATTATATCCAACATCACGCATACAATTTTCTGCATAATTCTCAATTATCTGATCCAATAATTCCACATATATTTTTACTAATTATTCAGTTATTAATATTCATTTGCAGTCGACAACACAAGGGTCGAATTGTGACATGTAAACGCATCTTTTTGTTTTTTTCACACTTCTTTTTCTATTTCTTCACTTTCTTTTTTTCAATTATCCACTTAATGATTTATATTAACCAATACAATACATTTTATCTAAATTGTATAAATACTATTCTCATTTTCTAGTTATCATTTTTTTTTTGTTTATTTTCATTATCATATGCTGCAAATTAATTGCATCACTCACATTTCAAAAACATAACTAGACAATAATATGAATAGTTGTGATTTTTTTTTGCATATTCTCATACAATTTTCTTTCATACATTCAACAAAGCACAGACACACAATCATATACACTTGGATAGACACAAAAACGGCAGCACATATCGTCAAAAGTCCATGCAACACAATTGCATCTTGATTGTTACCGTATAATTCACTTTTCGACAAGAAAAAAAAAATATGTATGTATTGAACGTTGATAATTATAAAAAGCCCCAAACACCTATTTTTTTTAAGCCAATTTTTTTTCGGTATTATTATTTGCAACATAACCATTGTTGGTGCCATTACTGTAGCAACTGTTGTATTCTTTATTATAAATTGTCGCGTATGTGGAAACACCATTATGATGTAATTTGGACTCGCTTTCATCCAATATTGGCATACACAAGCCAGTATTGTCGCGTTGTTTCTTTCTTTTTGCATCTTTTTCCGAGTACTTTGTCTTGTAAAAGTCTGAAAATAATCCGAGAAATAGAACACCATGAAGACCGATCCATATCATAAAAGTACGAGGATAATCACACTCGATGAAGAGCAGTTGAAATTGATGGCTCATTATCAAAACAAATTGAACCTAAACAAAAAAACAAACGACAAAATGAAAATAACAAAAGAAAAATGGTTTTTTTTTTCAATTTAATAATTCAACCAGTGATTTAAATTAGAAAAATTTTATAAATTGTAAAATCTTACCATTTGGAAAGTCGTTAAATATTTTTTCCACCAAATATACTTTTGATATTCAGGACCCATTGCCGCTACCATGTAATAAAAATACATAATTATATGAACAAATGTATTGAGAAGTGCGAAAAATGTACTGTGGCCACCCGGTGCGAATTTCAATCCCATCCAAACAGAAAATGGCATTACACCATGATGAATAACATGAAGAGTTGATACTTGTTGATTTTTTTTTCTCAAGATGAAGAACAACTGGAAATAAAAAAAATAAATAAAGTTTTACAATCCATTAATATAGTGACTTGTCTGTATTCTGCCATGCATCCTTGAAATAATTATCTGTGCCCTCGCTTTTTCGAGACCAAACAACATATAAAAGTGGCTTCTCTTGGCAACATAAAGATAAATAAGGGAATAATGAGACAGTATCAATTTTATACACATGCAATACGTTAAAAATACACTTATAAAGAAGAGAAAAAAATTACATCACTAAACAAATAATATTAATTCTCACCGTATCAAAAAATTCTGTGAATTTACTAAAGTAGTACCACCAACACGTTGCAGCCATTCGCAATGCAAGTGGATTATTTGAATAATCAACTGGCTGACATCGGAAGCTGTAGCCCTTCGCCCAACCACTCATTAAATACTAAAA
>JAQQBR010001832.1:3018004-3046684 GCA_030347285.1 Microctonus hyperodae
AAAAAAAAAAAAATTAAAATCAAACTAAAGATTAAAAAAAAAAAGAAATTATTTACTTGTCAAATATTTATTTTATGTATTTATTTATTTAATTTATTGAGAAATCTTTATACATTTACACATTTGAATGAATTAATTCACGGTATATTGTTGCAGGGCGTAAAACAATAAATAATATAATGTGAAATTCAAAGATTAAAAGGCACATACCGTAGAATGCTCGGTTTTAGTTTCGGTTTTGCTGTGTTGTACAAAAGCAAATGATATGCCACCGGTGTCAAGTGTATGTCATTCAATGCCACTATCTCGTATCAAAGCTTTTGTATACCTTGATCAGCAAGCTTCATACAACTATATACACATAGTATACTCTATATACAAGAATTCGATCCTATATTCTCAAAGCTCAATTGACTGTGTGGATTCCACTTTTATCGAAAAATACTAGTTCACATATTGGCTTTATTTTATCTTCAAATCACAATTCATTCAATTATTTTTTTTTTCGTCTTTTATTTTATTATTCAAGCATATTTGGTTTCAATTATATTTCATGTAATATTATATATTTTATACTTATAATTTTATAATTATATTTATAGTTACAATATAAATTTTTCTAGACATTTTCTTCATCAATGAATTTTAATAATAATTTTAATTGTAAATATTTTATATTTTTCAGTGTGTACACAAAACGAATTCCGATGCAGAAATGGCCAGTGTATAGATAATCGTCAACGTTGCAATGGTGTTACTGAGTGTTATGATAAATCAGATGAACTCAATTGTCGTGAGTATATTATTAAATAATATTTATTATCTATCGTCCAATCGTTTTGCTTTTCTTTGAGGTGAATGGATATACTAATATTACCTTTGTAAAGCAATAGCTGTTTTTGTGCTTACCTTACATATATTTTTTTCTATTTCTTCCACCAATTCAATACACTGAAATATATTTATACGTGTATAGATTTGGTATAATGAATCAGTAAAAATTCAATAAGGCGCGGTGCACAGCAGCTATTGTTAAACTCAGAGCAATATAAGGCAAGTTCAAAGGCTTCATTCCTCATTATTTATTGTTGTTGCATTTTTATATAACTATTCTACATGTATCTTAACGTAATAAAAATTAAAAAAAAAATTTACAAATGGGTGCAAAATAACAAAGTGGACAAATATTAAAAAAAAATTAAACACTATAGTTTAATTATTAAAATTTTTTAATTACACTAATTTTAAAAACCACATGTCATTTTGTTATCCTCCCATCGTCCCCTCACGCATCTTATCAATCCAACAAAATAATAAAATAGCAATTCATATCAATAAAATGTTGATCTACAAAAAATAAAAAATAATAATTCAATTACTGTATCGTAACATCAACTTTTCATTCCATGAAACGCCTGTTTGTACTCAAACATATATGTATATGGGTTTGAATAGAGTTAAGAGAAGAATCTCAACTTGGTACTTGAAATATTCGTAAATTCACATATGTGCCGGCGGCAGTTGGACGCGTCTGCACACTGTAAGCACACATATACAGATTTGATCTAGCATAACGTTATTAATGTACGTCTCATACGCATACTTGAACATTATATATATACATACATACTATTATATGTGGCCATTTACATGTGGATATATGTATGTATGTGGCTGGTGCCCTGTGGCTTATTGTGAAAGAGAATGCGTGTACGTAAATAAAATATTGCGAGAGGAAAAGAGCGAATGAATTACATGAGTCAATCGTCCTTATATTATACTAATGTCACCTTTTACCTTGGCTATTATTTATTACGTTTACTGATATTGTCACATACGTCATGTTAGAAGTGAATATGCATATGTATATAATAAAGAGATGGCGGTGGTGGTAGAAGCAATAAAGGGTAAGCTTTGCATGTTACGAAATTACGGAACTAATCGCACGTTGGGTTTTAATTACGATGCGACTCAATAATTATAATTCCCTGTGACAATAATAATAGCGTGACCATCGGTTGCTCTAGGGTATGTTTAAGTGTATTATGGAATATATTCTTGTGAGTATGTATGGTGGTTTTGATGTTTATAATCAACGATGAGCACGATGAGAAATATTATTGTAAAAGGCGATTTTATATTTGAATATTTTTTGGAAAGTCATTGGTGGATAGTTTGGAATTTTTAAATCATTTTGAAATTTTTTTAGTTCGTTTAGGATAATGGTATAGTTATAGTTGAAAGAAAAAATTATTATATGATTTTTTAATTAATTTTTGATGGTGGGATATTAATTAAATTACTAGAATTTTTTTTTACAGTCTGGAAATTTTTGAATTTAATTACAAAATAAAGGAAATATATAAATAGATTTAATTCGTTTTTTATTATCTTATTAAATCTTAATTATTATATTAGAAAGTAAAAATTATATTTGTTATAAAATTTTATGCAATGTAGTAATAATTATTTTTTTAATCAATTATTTATTATTCAAAATTTGTTTATGGTTTTAATTTGTGATAAGAGATATTTAGTTTTCCAAATCTCTTATTCACACTAGAGATTAATTAACTTAAAAAAGTTCGACGTTCATTTAGAATTTTAATAAATTTTTTTCTCGAATAAAAAATTGGAACAATGTTGTAAATTATTTTTGTGAACGTTCGTTAGTATAGTTAATGAGCCAGGCTTCATCATCAACATCGTATGGGATATTACATCGTGATAAAAATAAAAAAAAATATTGAAAAAAAAAACGATGGAATATTACGAAAAAAAAAAAAAAATTGCACTTCGTTGAATGGAATTTTCAGTAGCATTTATTAGTCGGCCTAATAACCGACCCGCATTTTAATCTGACGTTAATCTCCAGGGGAGAGATTGCCGCTTTTACAATGCATCGATGTCCTGAAAGTTTGGAATGAGGATCACATGCGATGGGAAATTTTTTTTTACATTTTCCCTTCCAATGAGTATAATCGAATATTCGAATATACGTTGTGGTTGAAATATTTTTTTTCTGGCTCGTCGCGGCTGTTCGGATTTAAATCGTTTTATATCACATTCCCTATATATACATTGAGATAGATAGGATAAAATGGCGTGGATGAGTCAAGTGACCAATCTCAAAAAATCCTTGACGATTTATATTCTATTTTATTTTTCATAGTTTCTCCATTATGTCCAAATCAATACAGAATACGGATTCCAGATAATTTATTACGTGTAAATAAAATCATTGGTAGATTTTGACAAATCTGAATGACAGATTTCAAATTGTGTTGGTAGAAATTAACATTAGACAAATGAAAGTTTGCTTTGTGATATTTAATTCTCAATCTGTATGAAAATGAAATTTTAATTCGACAAATTTACTAAATGTCAAATTTTTTTATCTTATTCTAAACTTTGGACATCTGACCAATAAATTTTTGTGAGTTATTTTAATTGTAGATATCTATTATTTGTAAAAATATTAATAACTTATTATTTGAAGTATTTTCACTCTCAGTCGAATTGAATAATAAAAATATTAATTAATTTTAGAGCATAATTTGAATCAAACTATTCAGCCAGATTAATATTTCTAATGATATACAATAATAATTTATCGAATGAATTGTTTTTTGATAAATCACACAAATGTAATGAATTTTAATTCAAATTCTTTTAATTACAATGAACGAATTTCAATCTCATATACAAGAATTAATGATATAATTATACGTAATAATGTGTCATCATTAAAAGTAATTGTAATCGTACGGATATACAATTAATTCAATACATTTATTGGACGTCATTACCGATAATATTTATACATAATACATCAATATAATAATTTTTTTCACAAAGACACTTCAAGATTTTTCTTGATTCATCATTGTAATATTCTCTTCTTGTCCTTAAGTGTCGCTTTTTTTTTCTCAAACTCGTTGCTTTTTGTGACAAATTCTTGTGTTTAATCTTCACGTATAATTGATGTAATAATATATCATGTGTTTGTTATTTCCTGTCTGTTGTTTTTCTTCCTCAACAATCAAATGGGAAAAAAATATTAGAACAATGAACAAATAAATAAATGAAATATCTGTGCTTTTATGCTTCAAGTCAACGTCTCGTGATTTTAAGATTCAATGTATAATGATTCTATTCGTCCAGAGCCTAACTGTTTTTTGTTATCTCTTCGTTTATTTCATCCATGTGTCGTTAAAACGATTGCTCGAAGCAAATGCAATTGATGTAGCAGAAACAAAAATAATGAAAAGAAAAACAAAGAAAAGAAAACAAGAATGATTCTTACAGCATGCAAACATGATGAATTCGAGTGCGCTGCACTGTATTGCATTCCAATGGATCAACGCTGCGATGGAGTACATCATTGCTCCAATGGTCGCGATGAACTCAACTGCGTAGAGAAGAGTATGGGTCTTATTTATTTGAATAAATTATTTGCAGAATTTAAATACATAAATTTTTTTATACTCAATTGATGATAATCGAGGCAACAATTATCATGAAATTTTATTATCCATTCAAAGAGGTGAATTGTATGAATTGAGATGTGGAATGTATCGCATGGGGTTTATTTAACTTCATAGTTTATAAAAAAAAAACCATGGCAAATTCCAATCCCTAAAATATTCCAAATATTATTAATTTTATTTATTAATTAAAATATTCGCAAACTGGACATTTTATTTCTTTTATTAATTTGATAAATTATCAATATTTATTTCAGGTTATATTTATTTTTAATTATACAATAATTTAATTTATATTTGTTTATGTTTATTATTATTTATTTTTATTAATTTATTATACAGCACGCTGCCGATCTAATGAATTCCAATGCGATGATGGAAGTTGTGTTCATGAGTACGCAAGATGTGACGGTCGTAGTGATTGTTCTGATCGTTCTGATGAAAGAAATTGCACTGGTATTTTAATTTATATTTATTTACATCTAATTATATTTTATGATTTTCATTTATAATATTATTTTTCATTAACACATTCATACATAATTAATATAATTTCCTTTTCTCTTATCCCTTATTCATTAAAATATACACAATTAAATTTATTCATTTATTTATTTATCTATTTTTAGTTACAACATGCAGCGGTGATCAATTCCGTTGTATGGACGGTACGTGTGTGAGTATCGAGAAACGATGTAATGGGTACAGTGATTGCAGAAATGGCGAGGATGAAAGTCAATGTGGTGAGTCATATTCAATTTATTTTCAATTTATAACGGATTTAAAATTAACTCATAGAATAAATATTACATTCAGATTATTCACATACAATAAATACATTTTCCTACAGAACAACGTGAATATTTACGAGAGAAAAAAAAATAAAAAATTGAATGACATCCAGTCATTTCAATTCATTTTACATATGTTTGATTACGATGCATTCGATGAATTAAAAATAAAAAATAATAATGGTAATAATAATCTATAGATTGATGATGGAAAGCCAATGTAGTCGATTAGTAATTTTAAAAAGATTTATTTCTCCCACATCGAACTGACCTTTTCGTTGATAGGGTTATTCAATCGATATAGGTTCATCTTGAAAATTTCATCGAATACGTTCGCGTAACAATTTCATTTTAAGCTTGTTGGGCAGGTGATGGAAAATAAGGTTTTTATATTAGGTCTATTGGAAAGCCCTGTCCGTTAATGTTATTTCAAATTTTAACGATAAAATATTTTTTCAAAAATAAATAATAACAAAAATTAAATTGTACAATGAATATTATTAAAAGTATGAGAATTATATTATTTTCTTTTTACTTTCCAAATCATCAGAGCTTTCCGGTGGATTTAGTATTTAAAAAAAAAATGAAGAATACATAGAGAATAAATAATAAAAAAACACGAAGATGATATTACGGTGGTGGTTGATAATTATTTTTAATATGCGGTGGCTGTACGAATATTTGTTTAAAAAAAATTTTGCATGAGTGGTGCTATTTGCTATGTGGATCAGGTTGTGGAGCTACGGAGTATCATTGCAACGATGGCCAATGTATCGCCTACGAATTGCAGTGCAATGGTTATGCTGATTGCCGCGATGGATCAGATGAACGTGACTGTGGTAACTATTGCTCAAACGCGCTTATTGCTAATAAACAAATATATTTATTAAGTATATATTATCATGAATAAAATATCAATATATCAATTAATCACTTAAACAAACAAACAATCAGTCAATCATAAATTTAAAACATTATCATTCATATAAATTAAATTATTCAATATCATGAATTTTTATGCTATTAGAAAAATTTAATTTCAAGATTTCATAATTATTCGCCATTCATTATAATATATTATAAACATTTCAATCATTGTTCACAATTTTTCATCATATAGATAAAGTCATTCGGAGCAATGTTGAAAATGTGAAGCAATATGATGCATTAATGAAGAAATTATTCAAGGCTAAATTGGAAAACACAATTTGGAATGATAATAAAAAATGGAATAAAAATATTGAGCCATTAACGAGGGATAATTTAATTGTGGGTTTACCACATTCTGGAAAAAATATCGTCGATCCAATTGTTGAATCGTTTCCTGAGCTTATGTTGAATTCTACATTGATATCTAATAATAATAAACGAATATTGTATTCACCTAAAAATGATTGGGAATTTGTTGACGCTAGAATAAAATTGAAAAATTTATCTTTATCTGATAAATTAATTGCCCGATCAAAAAGTCACTTCTATAATAAATTTCAACCATCAACTGCTGGAGGAATAAACGGAGAACGAATAAATCCAAAAATATATGAGAATAGAAATATTATAAATTTAAATAATTCTATCATGTCAAATTCAATAATTCATCAAATGAACATGAATATGAATAATTTAATACGTATTCCACTGTTTAAAGATAATTCGACTAAAATGAATTCTCATATTGATAATAATTATATTGAGACAATTTTAAACAGAAAAAATAAATCTAGTGCTGTATACAAGTATATGAAAAATTTATTGACGTCTCAGAAAAATATAAAAGTTCATTCAACTCAAAGTACGATTGTGCCTCGTAAATCATCAGCATTATTACTTCGGACTATGACGATTCCCAATTCACGTACTAATAATAAATCGATGAATTTTAACAATTGGCTTAATAATATGGCTGAATCGCGAGACGATTGGAATAAATTTTATACACATCGAGACAAATTTATTAATCGTAAAATGAAAAAAGTCCAAGTTGGTGAAAAAAAAAATCGATCATCTACTTCATATGATATTAAATATAGAAACGCAATGCAGAGATACAAAATTGACGTCAACATTAAACATATAACTATGCCAAGTGTCCATCCGACAGCCGTAATAAATGTCGTCAAATCAAAAAATCATTTGATCGGAAAGTCACCAAAAATACAGAAATTTAATATCAATTCTGATATCTCGTTTGGCGATGGAAGGAAAATTAATGAAATATACATGCCAATTAGCAAAGTTGATGATAAAAAAATTCCACACATGTCAAGATATCCAGAGCATAATGCAATTAAAAATTTAAATACTGCATGGATGACGAGAAATTCTATTTCTAATTCGCCATTAGGGAAAGCACATCCTCGACGAATGTATAATTCAATCAAGAAAGGCAAAAGTTCACCTGCAACTATAAATGCACTGAATTATTTACGGAAATGGAATGTTAAAAAAAATATTCTTAATCGTTCGAAGAGATTTTTATCGTATGATAAATCAGAGAAAAAGGTACGTGATGTGGGTGAAATATTAAATGAGGATATGGGGGAACAGTGGCAAAAACAATTCATGGATTATGAAACTAATGAAAAAAAAAAATCACGAAGGAATAAAGTTGATATGGAGGCAATTAATAATATTCAAAGGAATCATCGAGGAAAAGCAACGCCGAATCCATCCTCGTCAAAAGTGGAATCACTTCAACATGAATCGAACGACAGTACTTCGATAATTCTTCCATTTGATGTAGAAGTATTTAATACTACGGCTTTCAATACGTCACAATTAAATTCTGATTCATTGAAATGTAATTTAAAGTACGTTGAATATTGGAGAAAAAAATATTACGGTATATATAATAAAATAAAATTAAATAAAAAGTCTCGAAAAATCAATCGTAAATTAGTTAATTCAACTAGATTAAATAATTCACAATCAAATACATCGGACATTGCTATTTCATCGACTGTTGAATTAAGTGAAACAAAAAATGAAACAAAAATCGATGACAATGAAAAAAACCATCATGAATTTGAGTCTAATAATAATGATAAAGTGGATAAAAAATCGACAATGAAGCCAAGAGGAAAAAAAAGAAGGAAAAGTAAAAATGGTAATGCGGAAAAACGAAAAAAGAATAGAACAACGACTGCCACCAGTACTATTTTATCTATGTCTACCGACAATTCCTCATTTGCAATTGCTGAAGAAAATTTCATGAATTCAACTCCAAGTTACTTGGTCAATATTTCCGATGTCAATATCAATGCAAATACCACAAATGACACGTCATTTGTCATTAATTCATTTGTAAATAATCAAGAATGCCAATGGTGGGATTTGTTGAGCTTATTTTGTACTGAAAATTCGATTGAAAATACCACTGTTGGATTAACTAAAAATATCACAGATAATTTATCAAATTTATCTATGAAAAATATCTCTAACGAAAATATTTTGGAAAATGGTTCTTTCATCGTAAAACAATTATCATCATCTTCAAAATTAGATATTTGGTGTTCGTGGTTTAATTTATATTGTCCTACTGAAATTTCAGAAATTGATAATATCGAAATCCCAATAACGACATTAATAGAAATGTCAAATGATACTTCAATTGATGTGAATAGTACAGTTTTTTTAAACACCTCCAGTGATATGCCTTCAATAATTAATTCATCCGAATCGATTGAACCATCTGAATACAGTGCATTTATTTTAAAAAATGTATCAAAATTCATATCTATTGATAATCAACCATTAAATGAATCAATAAGCGTTATAAATTTAAAAAATAATTCAACGAAATTAGATGCACTTTCGAATAAAACAAATTCATCAAATATCCTCATGACATTGTCAGAAACATTTGAAAACGTCATGAATATTTCGTACATTAATGAAATAGAAAATTTAATTTCTGCAGGCAAAAATAATTCAACAATCATAATAGAATATTTTGATGAAGATAATTTATGTCAACCCGATCAACATCAATGCGATAATGATACATGTATTGAACAGGAAAACATTTGCGATGAAGTGTTTGATTGCGTCGATAAATCTGACGAATTTGATTGTGATTATTTTTTTAATTTAAAAAATGACGTAACTAAATCAAGATTGCAAAATATAATAAAATCATCGAGGAATTCCAATTTATCAATGTCAACAATTACACCTTCAACAATAACAACAACCACTATTACTTCAATTCATCAACAAACAATGGCCAATCGTTGTAATCCACGAAATCACTTTGCATGTTCCGATGGTAATTGCATATCAAAAATTCACCAATGCGATGGGATCAAGAATTGTCTCGATGGATCCGATGAATCCCCCTGGAAATGCAATTACAACAATGGCTCAGGAGGTATCATAAAAAAAAACCATGAAAATAGTAAAAAAATATACATCAACAATAAACTGTGGGATTCTTCGTTTTATTGTTTTGTGTCTCACTACATCCGTTAAAACTGTTGTAAAATAATAAAATGCCTGGGAATATGAATGAACATATCTATAAATATCTACGTATTGATAGCTAGTGACAATTTTTATTATTGTGGCTTTATGTGGGGAGAATAATGTTGACTTATTGACAAGAGTGGAAAGAATATAAACAACAGTTAATCCTGACTTGTCAATCAATTATCAATATGCTTGTATTTATGCTCCAGGAATAAACTGAAAAGTAATTGACTGTTTGTAAATAGAATACATGGTATCGTCATACAACAGTATATAAATATTCACACAATCATCCATTTCATCATTATATAAAAATCCACAATCATATCGATTCACAATTATAACATTGTACATACATACAAACAAAAAAATGGACATAGCCTCTTTTCATCAATTTGTAAATCGACGATTATTTAGATGGTGCTTTTAATGTTTTATTATATATTTATTTACTTATTTAATTATTTTCTAGTGTCATTATTATTAATCATGTTTTCTTATAAGCTGCTCTGAACGTCTATACATGTGCTCTTAGTCTAATTCATCCTTTCAATGTCTCAATATATGTGCGCATTAATTTATGATCGTACTGTGTAATCGTTTCAAGTACACTTCAAAATTGAAATACATAATATGGATGGAAATAATATTTTTTGATTGGCATATCAATACGTATGTTGGTTGAATAATATATCTAGAGGCTAATTTATTTTGCGTGCATGAATTGAGATATTTTCATTGAGCAAACAAAAAAAAAAGTATAAAATTGAAATTTTAAAACACAAATTGAGGCTACATAATTCTTTACTTATGACGGGCGTACGGAATCGTAGGTTTGGCGCCTTGTCCTTCCATGGACTTCACATGTGGTGATGGGTCTTGTATTCCAAACAGTTCAGTCTGCGACGGATTTGATGATTGTCCGCGAGCAGAGGATGAGCTTAATTGCGGTATAGAAATTTCTACCATCAATGCTTTGATTTATTTATTTATTTATTTAATTACTAATTTATTATTCTTTATTTTTTTTTCTTTCTTCTGTGACTACTAATATTTTCCCTCATTAATTAGCAATTGAACAACTCAACGGCTCTTTATTTATCTATTGAATTAATTCATTAACCTTATTACCACAAAGGTTCGCGCATTTAATTTTATCGAGTTCCTGTATTGCATACCTGTTGCTATTTCACTTAATCGCCATTGTAGATTTATTAATTAACGATGATTCTTTTTATTGTTTATACCGGTTCAACTTTATTGAAAAAAATTGAATGTTAAATTTATCGATAAAGTATTGAAACAAATTCTCATTTCAAGACTTGAGAGCTTAATGTCATTGTTTAATGTCTGTGACCAAAATACGAAATAAAGTGACGAGGTTTTTCGAATCGTTAATGTAGTATTTAGTTGTATAATGGATCGCGGACGTGCGTGCAAGTCAATCGTTTTGTTGCAGCTATTTTAGCATCGATTCTTAAAGCCTACATTGTAAATAGTTAAGTAGCTACTTTACTAACGACTTCACCAACTCATTCCAAATAGCTTCACTATATTTTCTTAAGTCTGTTGGAGAAACAACTTTTTTACATACATACATACATACACATGTATATAAACCTGGTAAATGTTTTCCACTCGAAACAAATTTACTTGAAATTATTCAGCATAATGTTTGATTCCCTGATTTTTTTTTTTCGTTCTAACTTTTCCAATTTTTTTTTATATCTTTTCTACATTTAATTTATGTTTTTGAATACGAGGGAAAAAAATATGACGCTTGAATACGCTTTATGAGAGCGTGTGCCTTTGTATTTGTCTTTGTGTGGTTTTTAGTATAATATTAAATTTATAATTTTTTATTTTTGTATCAATTTATGTTCTTTGTTA
Source organism: Microctonus hyperodae (assembly GCA_030347285.1). Lineage (NCBI taxonomy): Eukaryota > Metazoa > Arthropoda > Insecta > Hymenoptera > Braconidae > Microctonus > Microctonus hyperodae. The sequence goes on from JAQQBR010001832.1 coordinate 3,029,640, forward strand.
TTTTTCATTATTTTCTTTTGTAAATGTCCGCTGATGCTAACAGATCGAGGTTGCACGCCTACTCAATTCAAATGCGCAACTGGCGGCAAATGCATCGAAGACATCTACAGGTGTGACGGTCATCCAGACTGTCCGGATAAAAGTGATGAAATCTGTGGAGAGAGCGGCACATCAAATGATACCATTACCCACATCACCAACTCGCATACCAGTACGCTAATATCGCTATATATGTTTTTCTGCTTGAAATAATTTTTTTTTTATCCCAAAGATATTATTAGCTATACTATTATATTGATCACTGAATTTTAATAACAAACACCAATTTTTAAACTCACTATTTTTTTACGTAGTTAAAAATTTTCATATCACAAATTTATTGAGTGCTAATTGATTCATATTTTTAAATATTTCTGAATGTCAGTTTAATTGCTTGTTTATTTATAAATTATTTTATGTAAAATATGTCACGATTGTTGGGTGTGTGTATGTGTAAGTAGATTTGTCAACGTCTAATTGGACACCAGAAAGACCATCTGATTGTGATCCGAGAACAGAAATGCAGTGTGATAATGGTCAATGTATTTCATTGCGTCGCAAATGTGATGGTATTGCTGATTGTTATGACAACAGTGATGAGTTTGACTGTGGTAAGGGGAACCTTATACATTATTTTTTAATTTTCTATTTATCTTTATTTCTCAATTATTATAATTTAAATGAATACTCGTGTGAATTTATCATGCAGCTTATAATATCATTTGCTTATTCAGATTTTTTTTCCCAATAATTTAATTCATATATTGTAATTTATTTTATTTTATTTAAATTGGTTGCTTTTAATCTTGCTGTCATCTCTCTGTGTGTGTTGCGAAGGTAACTGTGCCATTGATGAAATTAGATGCAATAGTGGTGAGTGTCTACCGGAAAGGGTGAGGTGCGATGGTCGATCTCATTGTCGAGATGGATCTGATGAGACTGGATGTGGTAATTATTTATGCTTGGGGATTTTATTTATTTTCTTATCTCTCAATTATTTATAAACAAGCTATGATTGCTATTTTTATCGGGTGGGATGTATTTATTTTACACGGATAAATAAGCTTTGAAAATAAAATTAAAAGTGGAAGAGAAAAAAAAATTATGGCAACAATTGTAGTGAAAGAATGTCCTGCTGGAATGTTTCGATGTAACGACGGATTGTGCCTGGACGAGAGACGTCGTTGCGATGGTCGTTCTCATTGTCGTGATGGCTCGGACGAGATTAATTGCCGTACGAAAAGATTTTATTTTTTATTAAATTGCTTGATGTATCATTATTTTTTAAATCAAAAATATATTTATAAATTTAATCATTTCATTAAATTCTATATAATTATTTTATAATAATTTGCTCTCGCATAATTATCACACAGCTGACTTTCGGCTGCTTTAATATACTTAGCACGTCCACAAAAGTTCATCACTTATAAATTGCCAACGACCTTTTGTATATATTTATAAAATAAATATACATTTCGTGCTCACGATTATTTAACTGCATGAAATAACGCAACTATAATATTATAATCGACTTGGAATAAAAATTATCGTGATGCCTGTGTTACTAATTAACGATCAGAAGTTTAGTTAGTAATCGATCGTTCGAGACTGAGTCATGTTAACATGTACATCATTTATCTACCACCATTGTCTTGTACATTCTTTTATTTTTCTTCCTAATTATTATATAATTATATATTTATAAATATTTCAGCACAAAATAATTTTTAGTGAACGATATTATTATATTAACAATATTTATAATTATTAATACACATATGGTATATATAATGTTGCATTTTTAATTGTCACGGGCATCCACTGTCTTCTCCCTCACTGTCACGACTTTATTTGTGTCTCTTTGCAGCACAGGTTGCCTGATTTCCTGTATATATCTATTGTACGATATATATTTCATTATAGATACATTTATCAGCATAAGTAACTGCATATAGTGTAGTATGTAGATTCTATACTGATAATTAATATATCGTATAATATTATATTATATATATTTATGCACATATTTCTACTACCTTTTCACTTTACAGCTCATGTTGTGTTACAGTATTAAACGAACGACTTGTTTAATATTTTATATCTCTTTTCTAATCTTTTGTATAGCTTCCAATCGATGAATACTTTTTTTTTATGTTGTTTATTTTATTTTATTTATTATTTTTTTTTTAACCAAGTGAAGCGATCAATGATTGCATGACAAATAGCAATGTGCACGCAATTTACGTTATCTTCTATATATCAAGCTCGAAAAGGAAAAAAAACATCGAATTTTATGATCCTGTTATGGAGAAGCCAAATATTTATCTTTTATGTTTTTGTCATTATTTACAATTCTTTTTAATTTATTATTGTCTTTTTGTTTCTTGGTTTTATTTTTTATAATTAAATGAATGTATGTATTTTTATATATTTGGAATTTTTTTTTTTTTACGTGATTTACTTGTGATAATGAACGTGCACATTAGTTATGAATACTTTTCTAAAGTCGTGATAATTCGATTGGAAGTTTGGAGAAAAGAAAATAATAATTTATATTTATTATCTTGGTTAATATTTTAATTATTATGATGAATATATTTCAGAATCAACATACTGTCCCAATGGTCAAAAGCCATGTACCAATGGTGTTTGCATCCCTGAAAAATTCTTCTGCGATCGTAATTTTGATTGTCTCGATAGAAGTGACGAAGAAAATTGCCGTAAGAATTAATTATTTATTAAAATAATTAAATTACTTTTATATTATTTATAAAAAAAAATATTGCAATGTGGATTACTTTGTTGAATACAATTGATTATTTATTTATTTATTTTTCTTTTATAATTTAGCGGGCATTACTGACAATCCAAGTGTAATTCAGTGCAGAAGCGATGAATACACATGTCGTGATGGTGCATGCATTCCATTAACAGCTGTTTGTGATAACCGACAAGATTGTTCAACGAATGAAGACGAAGCAAATTGTCGTGGTGAGTATAATTGATATTTTTTACTATTTAACTGTGGGAATATTTAATAAAATCCTGACGTATTGGATATTCGTTGTGGATTTTTGTAGAAGATCATTTAATAAAAAATTATTGATTTATATTGAATAAGTTACAGGATTGTATGGAAATTAATTGTCGTTGAGAATATAAATTATATCGTGACAATTTTTTTACGAATGAATAAACTTGCACTTGTCGTACGGGTGTTTGGATGTTGTGTATAATTCTAGGTATAGATGAGTCGTCACTAAAAAGTTCTTCAGGCATCTTGGGTCTGGACACTATGACAAAATCAAAGGATAACATTTCAAATATCACGTCAACGAGGATATGTACAAGTGATGATTTTGTTTGTGCTGATGGCACGTGCATACCCGCGGCTCATCGATGTGACAATTTCTACGATTGTCGAGACTTTACCGATGAACAATTCTGTTTTGGTTAGAATTGATATCACCACGACAATCTCGAATTTCTGTATTTTTTTTCTATTAATTAAATTTTTTTTTATATTTTGTTTTCATCTTTCGACATTATTAGTTAATCGTTAGTGTAAATTGGTATAAAGAGTTCGAATATATTAGTCGTTTTAAAAAATTTGTTGTAATAGATTTGTCTGGAGAATTTTTATTGTTTTTTTTTTATTTTTTTACTTTTCATCACGTAGCGATAAAATTTTCATCACTATAATCAATTCATAGAATATAATTACAAAGAAATAAATAAATAAATTAAATGATACCGGTGAAAATATTAAATTAACTAATAAAAAAAAAATTTTTTTTTCACATTCAATAAATCTGCGATATAAAAAAAAATATGTTTTAAATAAATGAATTCGATTAGTTTTCTTCAATGTATTTTTGAATATTATGAAAAAAAAAAAAATTCTTGTAGTATATGTGTGCGTGGATGTGTTTTTATTTTTTTTTAGTTATGGTAGTGGGATATTGAGAAATTGGAATTAAACTTGCAATTCAACCTGGCATTTATATACTTCTCTGAACGTTCTAGTTAAATATTCGATTAACCATCGTGATGAAAAGTACAGAGCAAGTCAGACTTGCAGCAATATATCTTTTTTTTTTGTTCCTTCATTTTTATCTGCTATTATCATTCGCCTACATATAATTCTGTAATACTATTTATCGTTTATTCGTTTACTTGTTCATTCGGTGTTAGGGTCGATTGTAGACCATGTGTAGGCCATTAGCGGTTAAGTAGAACATTTAAATACATTTATATTGAACTTGCTCTTCCTTGCCTCAAAAAAAAAAGGATAATAATAATAAATAATAAAAAGAAATATCGTGCCATGCGGGCTGATGTCACGGTACCTCACCTACTTGACGAATTATATATTTTCTTTATTGTATCTAGTGCATCTTTTGCCTGGTAAATATAAAATTTAGATATTATACCGAGTTTGTAGAAATAGCCCCTTAGCAGTTCCTAAACGATCAATTGAATTAAATTATTCGTATACTTTCGAATTTATTATTCATATATATTGTAATTTATGTTCTTGTTTCAGTTGATAATTAATTATTTGTGTTTATGTAACTTCGAGAAGATTGTAGATAATCCCGACTGATTCAATTGAATAATTTTGTATTTTATATTTGCATTGTCAGTATTATTTATTATTAGTACAAATTCAAAGTCATTCAACGTATAAGTACTCATATAATTATAGAACTTGATTAATTATTTGATGATTTTTGTAGCTTTCCTTGGCTTTTCCTGTGCAATATAAAATATTCGACATCTCTAACATTTATCTGCTGCGATAAATAATAATATATTACTTTTTTTCATGTGTAATACCATGGCAATATATATTTATATTAGTTATTAAATGGTAGTTCGTCGTTATTAGTTTGGTAAATACAAAAAAAAAAGGTGTTTATAATTATTTTTGTTTCATGCCGTTAGTTTTTAATATTTATATAGTAAATATTATATAATAATTGATATTTTGATGTTGGTTATGTTGTTGAATTGGTATTATTGTAATTGATAAAAAAATAATTTGTTGATTAATATTTATTTTCTCATCGATATTGTGTTTTTTTTTTCTCATCTACAGGATGTGCGAGAGGTCAATTTCAATGCAATAATGGTGACTGTATTTCGCGTGAACAAAAATGCGATCAAATAATTGATTGCTACGATGGCTCAGATGAAGTCGGATGTGGTAAGCAATAAAATATATTTATATAATGATGAAATTATATGTATAATTTACAGTAATTTCGTATAAAATTTAACAAATAAAAATATCTACATTTTTAATATTTCTGATTTTTGGATAACAATTTTAGTAACAAGGAAACTAAATTGATAAATTTTTCTGTAAAAAAATTTGATGACTTTGTTTTACATTCATACTTTTATTACGTATTTTATAAAATAGATGTGACGTTGCCACCAACATCAGAAGGACATCGTTGTCCTTCAGGACAATTTACATGTGTCACTGATCGATCATGTATTTATTATTCATCACGTTGCAATGGAGTGCCGGAATGCAGTGATGGATCTGATGAACACGGATGTGGTATGTTGGATAATTATAAATAGTTCAACAAAATTATTATATTAATATTCACAAATTATTCAATATTCATTTTATCATCAAATTAGACTCAAGTCATTCTAGTAGCAGTGATCAGCTCAATCTCAAAACGTATCCAAGTGAACAAATAATAAAAGAAAGTGAGTATTATTATTTATATTTTAATTTATTTTCGTTTTTATTCTTGATAAATTTTATTTTTATTTTTATTTTCAATTTTTATCATAATAATATAAGGATAGATAGAATATTTTTGAGTGGCAAATTAGTAACTTAAATGGAAGAGCAATGCATAAAGTATGAAAAAAAAAAAATATATTATTCAATTAATAAATTTATAAATATATTGTTTGTTTGTTTCTCGCTTGGATTCAGCTCCGATGCGACAAGGTAAGATTTAATTTTTGCGGGAATAAGCTTGAATATCATGTGTGAACATCAAGTGGTGGTATCGAAAATTAAAAATTACTCATGGAAGTTCTATTATTCATTAAAATTAAAAATGAAAAAAAAAATTACTGCATTCTTACAATAACTACGTCACACATTCAAGCATTCATAACACATGTGGGATGTTATGTATTAATGTTAATATTATGCATTAATGCAACATATTCGCCTTATAAATGTCACGAAAAAAAAAAAAGAATTTTAATTCGAGTATTCATAACAATAAATGAATAAATAAATAAATAAATTATATGTCACGTATATTTCGATAAATTATGGAATTATCGTTTCAATATTAACGTGTGTGTGTCTTCAGTTTCTGCAAAATTCATTATCGACTCACATTCAAATAATTCATGACATACATAAATACCTGTGATAATTTTCGACATTATTCTATCATAAAAAAAAATTTTTTTTTAATCAACTTAAAAAATTACCTAATGAAAGCGCATGAAATAATATAATTCCGCATGCTAAAAAATTTCAGACTATTGAGCGAATTTACTTGAGCAAGGTCAAACTCAACATTGAAATATTAAAAAAAAAAAATTAATTAATTCAATAAATAATGCATTTATTTCATTTCCTATAGGTCGAGAAGTTGTTTTCCAATGTCGTGACGAAGGTCCGCTTCGTGCAAGAGTACGTTGGTTACGTGGCAATAATTTACCTTTACCACCTGGTGCACGTGACATCAATGGAAGATTAGAAATTCCAAATATTCAACTTGATCATGCTGGGCCGTATATATGCGAGGCAATCGGTTATTCATTATCAACACCAGGCCAACGTGTAACAGTTCATCTTGAAGTAGAAAAATTCGATCCGCCACCAACTCGACCACCCCAAGTTTGTAAATATGACGAGGCAACATGCAGCAACGGCGATTGTATACCAAAATCTCATGTATGCGATGGTGAATTTAATTGTGTTGATGGATCAGATGAAATGCGATGTAATCCACATGGCTGTGAACCAAATCAATTTCGTTGTGCGTCAAAGCAATGCGTCAGTAAAATTTGGCGTTGTGACGGCGATAAAGATTGCGCTGATGGCAGCGATGAAGAAAATTGCGGCACACCACCGCCAGGTTCACCTTGCCGTTATGATGAATTTCAATGTCAACAATACAATCAATGTGTACCAAAAAGTTTTCATTGCGATATGGATCGCGATTGTCAAGATGGAAGTGATGAAATTGGTTGTTCACCAGTTTACATTATTAAACCGCCAGTGCCAATGGTCGTCCTTGAACCCGGTGAAACTATGATATTATCATGTACAGCTATTGGTGTGCCGATACCTGAAATAAATTGGCGTTTAAATTGGGGCCATGTACCATCAAAATGTGATTCAATATCAACAAATGGCACTGGAACACTCACTTGTCCCGATATCGCTATTTCTGATCAAGGAGCATATTCATGCGAGGCCATTAATGTTGTTGGTTTTGTGTTTGCTGTTCCCGATGCGATTCTCATTGTTAAAGATCATCCAGATAATCCATGTGGTCGAGGAACATTTAACAATGAAGCTAGACGTCGCGAAGATTGCATTCCTTGTTTCTGCTTTGGTGTTGTTAATGAATGTCGCAGCGCTGATTTATTCACTTATCAAATTTTACCACCATTTGATCGTCATAAAGTTGTTGCTGTTGAATATTCTCCATACTCATCTGTTCCGAGAATCCGCGGCGATTTGGGAAATCAAATTGCTGAAATTCAACCTTTAGGACGTGATGGTGTTGATATATCGATACCATATTCAAATGAATTAATTTCATCAGATATTCCGTATTTTGCATTGCCTGAAGATTATCTTGGCGCACAATTAAAATCATATGGTGGTTATTTGAAATATAAAATTCGATACAGAGGTGAAGGTAGAAATAACAGTGCACCATCAGTGATATTAAGCGGAAATGGTAATATATTAATTCATCATGGTAAATCAGTAGTTCCAAATCGTGAAATCGAAGAGTCAGTTAGATTTTTCTATGGTGAATGGTACAGAACACAAAATGGAACAGATAGATTGGCAAGCAGACAAGATATTATGATGACTCTTGCTAATGTTGATAATATTCTTATTAAAGCAAAATATGATGATTCACCGCAATTAGATATTGCAATAACTGAAATTGTTATGGACAGCGCTAAGTCGAGAAATTCTGGCCTGGGAAGTGCTTCATATGTAGAGGAATGTTCGTGTCCAACAGGTATGTCTTCATTCAATAATTATTTTTTGATTATTCATAAATTTATTTTTATAGGTAAAAATATTTAATATCAATTTTTTATTTTTTTTCTCATAATATAAATATGATTTTTTTTTTATATTCCATCTCGTGAACGTATAAAAATTGAAAGTATAAAGGAAGGATATTTTTAAATATTCAATTATAACAAAGATAACATTATATATATATGGTATTTATTATGTTCGTTATGTGAGTGTTTGCTTTAAATACCTTAACAGGATATTCCTGGTCGTTAGCAATATAGGCCTTTGTGGCTCGTCGTGATCTCGAGCATTCCATCGAATAAAAGCCGACGAACAATAGGTTTATTATGGCACGCATGGAGTTCTTTTCAGAATAAAGTAATTTCGTTCACTTTATTTCCATAATATATATTTATATGTATTTTTTTTCTGGATTAATTTTAAATTAAAATATCGCATCAGACTTCATATTTGGCAACCTCGCCAAATTTCACGAGTATGAAATTAATAACATTCATCTAAAATAAATATAATTTATCCAAAATAAAAATTGATGATTAAAAAAAAATATATATTTGGTTCAATATTATGAAATTTAGTTTCTTCGATAAATTTATTTTTCTTTTATATATTTTAGGATATACTGGATTATCCTGTGAACATTGTGCACCGGGATATCTGAGACGAAAAAGTGGATCTTGGTTGGGTGATTGTTATCGTGATGAGCCTAGATCATGTCCTCCTGGCTATTATGGTGATCCATCACGAAATATTGAATGTTCAATTTGTCCATGTCCTTTAACAAATCCAGCGAATCAGTAAGTAAACTTTTACAGAATTTACTTATTATAATTTTCCATTTTTTCATTGTAATTTTGAAAAAAAAAAACAGTTTATTTTTATAATTAATTTAATGATTAAATTATTTTTATAACAGGTTTGCTCGTACATGTCGTCTTGGATCGAACCAACAGCCTATTTGTGACTGTCCACCAGGATATGCTGGAGAACGCTGTCAACAATGCGCACAAGGTTATCATGGTAATCCACTTATTCCTGGTGACATGTGTGTACTCGAACCAAAGTGCAATCCTCACGGTAGTCTCACAACAACTCCAGATGCTGATGGAAAATGCCGATGCAAGGTATGAATAATTTATTTTACATTTACGTTTAGTTAAATTCATTCAAATTAATTTAAAGAATACAATATTGTATTGTTATAATTTTTATTGTTGTTGCTTTCCACCTATTTTGGAATATTTGTATATGCAATTAATGTAAGTATTTGTATAATTAGTAGATAAAACTGTATAGTTATAAAATAATAATTTTCTTTCTATTAATAAAATAACGAATTAGAATTTTAATTTTAATTTTTTCTTCATTGTTTTCAGCAATACACCACTGGTTTGATTTGCGATCAATGCAAGCCGAATACATTTAATATCGCGTCCAAAAATCAATTTGGATGCATAAGCTGCTTCTGTATGGGCACCACAAATCGTTGCGCATCATCAAATTGGTACAGAAATGAGGTAACGATTTTTATTTAAAAAAAAAAAAGATTAATCTTCTAAGAGAAAATTGAAGAAAAAAAAATCTTCATCGATATTTTTTTTTTGTTTAGATTCACGTGTCTTTTACAAATTCAATTCGTGACTTCTCACTGGTTGAATCATTGAATCCAAATGCACAAGCAATAGTGTCAGGTATACATTTAGATTCAATCAAACGTGAAATAAAATACAGCGATTTTCCAAATCGTGGCAATGGAGATGTTTATTATTGGCAATTACCCAGCATATTTTTGGGTGATCAAATAACATCGTACGGTGGCAATTTAAAATACACTGTGCGATACGTGCCATCACCAGGTGGACAAAGTTCAAGAAATAATGCCGCGGACGTTGAATTAATAAGTTCTAATGACATCAAATTATTGTACTATTCACGCGAATCACCTGAACCAATGACACAACAATCATTCACCGTGCCATTATTGGAACAATTTTGGCAACGAACAGACGGCACTCAAGCTGACAGAGAACATCTTCTTATGGCATTGGCTGATATACAGGCAATAAAAATTAAAGCAACATACACAACGCATACCGATGAAGCGGCAATTTCACTTGTATCATTGGATATCGCTGAAAAATATAATACCGGAAAAGAACGCGCAGTTGAAGTAGAGGAATGCAGTTGTCCCGTTGGCTATTCTGGTCTATCATGTGAAGATTGTGCAGTTGGGTATACACGTGCTATTGAAGGCCTTTATCTTGGTATTTGTGAGCCATGTAATTGCAATGGGCACTCGAGTCAATGTAATTCCGAAACAGGAATATGTGAAAATTGCGGTGATCATACAACTGGAGATAGCTGTGAGATTTGTGAGGAACATTATGAAGGCGATGCAACACGTGGTACTCCAGATGATTGTAAACCTTCAAGGCAACTTTCTGATAATTGTGAATATTGCGATCCCGATGGCTCGGAAAATCCATCATGCATTGACAGACGTTGCGTTTGTAAATTAAATGTCGAAGGACCAAATTGTAATCGTTGTCGTCCGTCAACATTCGGTTTATCAATTGACAATCCACATGGATGTAATGAATGTTATTGCAGCGGTGTAAGCGATCAATGTCACGAGAGTTCACTATATCTTCAAGAAATACCCATGGGAGTTTATGATAATCATCATGGATTTACAATAACAGACTCAGCTAAATCAAATGTGATTGACGATGGTTTTGATATTCATATTGCAAAGAATGAAATAGGCTTTCGGTTTACACCAGCCAATCGTAATAGTCGATTGTTTTGGTCATTGCCACCGACATTTACCGGAAATAAAATTAAAAGTTATGGTGGTAATTTAACATTAACTCAACGATACAGCGCGTATCCTGGTACGCCGCCAATTAAAGATCAAGATGTGATACTCAGCGGTAATAGTATAACACTATTCTGGACAAATCCACATGAATTGATACGTGATCGTGCAATAACGTATACGGTACCATTGCGCGAAACACACTGGCGTAGATTAACAATGGAGGGACCACGCAGCGCATCTCGTATGGATTTTATGACTGCATTATCAAATATTGAATCGATTTTAGTTCGCGCCACATACAGCGAACAGATGATTGCGTCATTTATAAGTGATATTATATTGGACACAGCTGTGGAAAATCTTACGGGGAAAAAACGAGCAATACTTATTGAAGCGTGTCGTTGTCCTGTTGGTTATATTGGAACATCGTGTGAATCATGCGCACGTGGATATTATCGTGATACTACTGATAGATCAATCAGCGTTCTTGGATCGTGTAATTCGTGTCCTTGCAATGATCATGAAGAGAGTTGTGAAATTAGTCGCGGTGGACAAATTAAATGTCATTGTCTTTCAGGATATGCTGGACAATATTGTCAAGAAACTGGTGAGTTAATTTATACGTATAACAATAGTATATGAATTTATAAATAACAAGTAAAATGTATTTAATTTATTTTGTAATATTAATTTGCTAACATTTATTGTTTTAACTATAATTCCACTTTTTTTTTTCATGCATTTAAAATACATTAATATATTTTGGGATTATTTAAAATTGTTATATAATTATGTAGAGGAAAATTAACACATTGCATGATGTGTTTAGCTGAGCTGCGTGTAGGATTGATGCCTATTAAACCAGAGGCTGCACGTTATTCAATAATTGAATTTAAATGCGACTATCGTTATGGACACAAAATGTATATTTATTTTCGATTATTGCCGTATAATGGATTGCCATTGACTGCATGGACATTGAATGAAGGGTCATTCGTATCGACTAATTATGGAGGATATAGATTATGGAACGTTCACGTTGGACAGCATCCTTGCAATGTAGAATGTTCATTTTTGGATCGATATGGAAGTGAAATGGCAACGATTTCTACTACGATTACACCAGGTTGGGCGGAACTGTGGGAAGAGAAAATTCTTTTTCTCGGCATTCGTGTTCGTCTTCAAGCCAAAATTCTTTATTGTTTCCCAATTTGTTTTTGTTTTTTTTTTTCAGCTTTAATATAGTTCATCGTGATCGTTCCTTATATTTTCCAATTCCTCTGTAGATAAAAGGTGGTCGAGCTTTCAAAATCTCTGAGGGGTTTTAATGGTGTTTAAATCTTTGTTTACCCTACCTTTATTGTTTAAACTTTTCATCTCTGTGTGATGAGAAAAAAGAAGCATTTGACGCAAAAAATATAATAAAATCGTTTGAAATTTTATTATTCTAAAAGAATAACATAAATTGAATTTTGCATAATTCTTTTTTTTGCATTTAATAACCAGTTCATTTAATTTATTAAAATACAATTTATTCATTTGTTTCTAATTAAAAAATTTTTAACTATTCACAATTTCAAACATATAAATGGATAATAATAAATTTCAATTGTAAATAAAATATGATTATAAAATTATTTATACTTACTCTATGAATACTTTATAGACTTCAATAAAACTTTCAATCATGTAACGAGATGAAAAGTATAAATAGATTCCAGCTTTCTGCATAATTTACATTTTTTCTGAGTGCTCTAAATGTTATGAATAATATCTTGCCTCAAAATGAATCATTAATATTAATTCTAAATAATTTTTTTCCATCACAGTGGATTATCCAACAACGACTCCATATTCAACATCACCTTCGTTAACTCCACCGAAAATATTTGTCTCAATTCAAGAAAAGAAATTCCAAATCGTTCACATTGGCAACACAGTTAGATACCATTGCACAGGACGCTCATTAGATAATGTACGTTTTGCCATTATCATAACTTAAATTCAATCATACGTATATTAATAATAATTAATAAATAATTTGAATGTTGTATAGAATCCAATTCACATCCGATGGGAAAAAGAAGGTGGAAGATTGCCAGATCGAAGTTTGGCTGATTCTACTGGTCTTCTTGTTATCAACGATGTTCGTGTGTCTGACAGTGGAGTTTACATCTGTCAAGTGAGCGATGGCGTTAATATTGCCATAGAGAAAGTTACTCTAGCTGTTGGTAGTAAGTTTTAATTTTCAATGAATAAATAAAAAAAAAAATTATGTTTAAATATATTCATAAATAATTCATGAAAATATACATTTCTATTTATTCTCCATTTATTAAAATTTCATGCAGCATTTCCCCAAAGTTTGTTGGACATCCCAGGTACCAACAGTTGATTCGTTTAATCCACTTTCAATAATTTCACAGGTAAAATTCGCAATAGAAATATTATTTATTCATATAAATTCTGTGTTATAGGTTCAACTAGAGTAGAACCAAAAGCCACAATAACGCCAGTTTATCAACAAGTTAAAGTAGGCGAGCCCGTAGAATTCAAGTGTGAAGCAACTGGCAATCCACCACCCGAACTCGAATGGATTCGCGTTCAAGGCGTAATGAATTTCGAATCATCATTTTACAATGGAGTATGGCGTATTCCAGCAGCAACGGAAAATGACGCGGCTGAATATAAATGCATTGCACGAAATGCAATTGGCGTAAGCGAACAAACAACAATTCTTTATGTAACAGCAAATCCTAATCGACCACCGATAACAACAAATCCCGATCAAGGACCGGTTATTACGCCACATGAATGGAGCGGATCAAGCGGTGATATTGTTCGTCTAGTGTGCTCTCGATCGCAGTATCATTCAAGTGTAAGTTGGACAAGATCAGCCGGATTATCACTTCCATCATCGGCGAGTCAACGTGATGGTGTGTTAACCATCAATAATCCAACACCAAGTGATTCCGGTATTTATGTTTGTATTGCGACGACTTATCAAGGAACAGAATCAAGCACAAGTGCACGTATTACAATTCATCCTAGAAGGAATCCATTACGTGTAAGAGTTGAACCTGAACGTCAAGTTGTTTCGCAGGGAACAATTGCCGAGGTTAAATGTCACGTTGACGTACACGATCAAGGATTACAAGTCAAATGGATAAAGCATGGTGAAACTTCCCTTGGACCAAATGCACAACAACACGATAATATATTAAAAATATCAAATCCTCAAGTTTCTGATCGGGGCATTTATATTTGTCGTGCTACAAACGCCGCGGGTACTTATGAAGCGAGTGCAATGATTGAGGTGCAGCCACGTGAAACTCCCGCATTGGAACTTTACCCAAAGAATAGTCAAACGGTAACGCTTGGTGGATCAGTAGACGTACAATGTCGAGTTGTTGCAGGTTTACCTATGCCTGAAGTACATTGGTCACGTCAAGATGGCCGGATATTTGCTGCAAATATTGAACAGCATCATGGTGGTTTATTACGAATCACAAATACAACTGTAAATGATGGTGGCGCATATGTTTGTTCAGCGTCAAATGAAGTTGGCACATCGTCAGCGATTGCACACATTGAAGTACAATCAATTCCAGTTATTACAATAACACCTAGTGGCGGTATAGTCGATGTAAAATTAGGCAGTAGAGTAAGATTAACATGTAGTGCTGAAGGTATTCCACAGCCAACTGTTATTTGGAGTAAACACGGCGATAATTATAAATCATTTATACCATTAAGATCGTCGCCTCCTACGCCATTAACTGCAATTCATGAAATCATGTCAATGTCATTAGATGATGAAGGATCCTATACGTGTACGGCGACAAACTCCGCAGGAATAATTGAAGAAAGAATTCAAGTCCGTATTGAAGATGATGATTACAATGATGTGAATGAATTTCCACCGTGTCGCGGTGATGTACCGTGTGATCGACCAGGACAACGTCCTGGTTCAGGATCGCGCTTTGAGCCTGCAACGAGACAGCATGAGGGCGTACGCATTCCAAAGAATGATTTGAGAATACCAACTGGAGGAAAAGTTGAAATGCGATGTCATGTAACTAATCATGATGATGAGCGTATTATTTTAGATTGGCAACGAAGTGATCGACGGCAATTACCCTCTGGTAGCACAGTATATGATGGTATTTTAACGATTCCCGATGTTACAAGAGATGCAACTGGTGAATATGTTTGTCTTGGATTAAGTCGAGAGGGTGTAGAATTATTCAGGGCCGTTTCGCATTTAGAAATTATTTGTGAGTATATTTATTTTGTTACTTTTTACTTTTGTTTGTGTTATTTTTGTTCATGATATATTTTTTATTGTCAATACAGCGCCGCCGAGAATTGAATTGAATCCAACTCGTCAAACGGTAGCGCCAGGTGAAAGTCCGTCTATTCATTGTACGGCTGTGGGTGATCAGCCATTGAGAATTGAGTGGGCTGCAATTGGACGATCTTTGCCATACTCAGTCAGTCATCATGATGGTGTTCTTCAATTCCATGGTATTCAATCGAATGACACAGGAAAATATCTTTGTAAAGCGACAAATGATGCGGGAATAGCTGAGGCTGTTGCTGAAGTGTTGGTAAATGGTAAGTATTGGATAATTAAATTCTGTCATCAAATTAATTGAAATGATAATTTTATTTTATTTTTTCTTCTCTCACTAGAACACTCTTATAATAATGTGGGTATTCGAGCTGTTGAAAGAGACGTTAACACTCACGCTGGAAATTCTGTAACATTACGATGTGAAACACGTGATCGTGCGTCAATACATTGGACAAGAGACGGTCAACCTTTGCCTGTGAATTCTAGAGTTGGTGAAAATTATTTGGAATTAACAAGAGTCAATCCAGAAGACAGTGGCCGTTATATCTGTCAAACACGCAGTGCTCATGGTGTTTCCAATGATTACATAAATCTCAAAGTTTCACGTAAGTGTTGCCAAAAAAAAATTATCATTTTTTTTTTTCACTTCTAATAATCAACACAGAAACACCTCTTAAATCCGTCTCATACAGCACCATTTCAACTTTATCCATGAACATATATTTTTTGATTTTGTTTTGTATTTGCATTTCACATTATTTATTTATTTTTTTTTCAATTTCTTTTTTCGTTCATTGCGTGATTGCTTTTTTAGCAATGTAAGATAATCGAAAAACTGGATCGATGAGTGAAGAAGGAAGCGCTTGATAATTCCATCATTCCACGGCATCATGAAATTTTTCTCAATCTATTCTGTTTTTATTTATTTATTTTTCTACAATTCTCACTTTGTCATTGAAAGTCCCTCTCAAGATATTTATAATTATCTGAGTTATTATTTTTGACACCGCGTTATGATTTAGTAGTTTATTCGCTTGCGGATTGCATGCCAGTGTACCCTTCGGTACAGTGCGCCAATGGATTGTACCTATGCAGAAGTCGAGAGTGCATAACGTTGGAAAAGATTTGTGACGGCTATGTTCACTGCCACGACGCTACTGATGAACGCTTCTGCCGCATCCCGCGATATCGCCAATATCTTCAGCGACGACGCGGTTTGTTTTGAGATTTTTGTGTCGTGTGTGTGTGTGTATTTGTTATACATGTAAACAATTTATAGAACTTTTTTCTTCATTCTTATTTAGCTAATTGTTTAGACTTTTAGATTAGATTAGTTCTATTATTTAGTTTTACTGTGTAATTCTCTTGGTCTCTGTTTTTTTTTTGTTTTTTTTTATTTCTCTTTCCTCACTCTTCATCACGTAGGAATATGAAACTGTGAAATGCTCCATTTTTTTTATCTTCATCAAAGCAAAAAGAAATCGGGAAAATTGTGAATTGATTAAGAATTCTACTATAAATAACTTTATCATGATTAA
>JAQQBR010001832.1:3049930-3063749 GCA_030347285.1 Microctonus hyperodae
AATCATAACGTAATTTTTATGAGTGTGTAAAAAAAAAAAATTAAACTAAAAGAAAGATAAAAAAAAAGAGTATAGTTTCAAATATTCAAATTATATATGACATTTGTACTTAGGTATGTAAGATTTGAGCGATATTAAATATAAAAAAAATAAATGTTTTACTACTTGAAAAAGAAGGTGCATTATATAATTTACAGGCAAATAAAAATTTTATGTAATTGCCTAATGGCTTGTAATTTTTGTTGTTTATTATTTTTCTTTTTTTCATTTTAATGCTCGTATTATTTGTATCATATGATAAATTATCTAATTCATGTAGAATTTAATTGAATAACTTTTGTGTTTCATTTTATATTTTTAGTCTTTTTTTTTGTGTTGGGATTTTTTTTTTTATTTAATTTAAAGTCATCAACAGCCATATATACAAATATACATTTTTTTTTTTGAGTGCACATAGAACGTGTATGTACATAAATATATATAAATCGATCAAGGTAAAATTCTATTTGTATATTACAAAATATAACCCTAGTTAACCCTTTGAAGTATATATTGTTATTGTGGCGACGAAAATTTTCAAAATACGGTGTACAGAATTTTATTGAGAAGGTGATATCGGAAAAAAAATATGTAGAGCTATAAATTTTCCTATTTACATTTTAATATAAATTTTTTAATGTAGAAAACATATTTTGATAATTTAATTTATTCACATTAAATTAATTAATGTGTATGTTCTAATTTCTATAATGAATTTAGTATCACCAACTCAAAAAGCTTTTATTCCATGTGGCTTAATGAGAATTGTGCTTGTAGTTTATGTTCCATGATTATTTTTCATTCACCAAATTGCCCCGCTGTTAGAATAGAATTTTATTGATGACACATTTTCTATTTTCCTCATTTATTCATTTTTCTTTTGCAGTAAATAATATTCTAAATATCTAAAAACATATGTATACACCAACATTTTGAAATTTTATCAACATAAAGACAAAAATTCAAACATTGATTTAAAAAAGTGTAATCAAAAAATCTGAACAATGCTTCAAAGGGTTAATCTATCATAAGTTCATTAATAAACAATTTAATTAACAACATAATCACAATTTGAAAAAATAATTAAATATTCCCAATATCACAAGTAATAATTACAATAATTAAAATAAAAAAAAAATATAATAAATAAATAAAATTATAATGAGATATCTTAAAAAATTTAGGATTATGATATCGATGAATTTTAATCCATCGGACAATGGAGATGGAATACTGATGTATTGCTCACAAAGTGATGAAGGCTACGGCGATTTTATCGCTCTTGTTATCAAGGACCGTTTCGTAGAGTTTCGCTTTGATATTGGCTCGGGTATGGCTGTGGTGAGGTCCAATTACGTCATTCAACCCGGAGTTTGGACAAGAGTAACACTCAGTCGTGACTTCAAAGATGGAGAATTATCGGTCAACGGGGAGCCCTTGGTTGAAGGACGTGCGCCAGGTTCAGCAAGAACTATGTCACTAAATACTCCTTTGTACATTGGTGGTGTCAATAGAAGCCGTATAACTATAAACAAAAAAGTTGATGTCACCCGAAGTTTTCATGGATGCATTAACGAGGTAAGTTTCGCCCAGTAAATTAAATTTAACTACATAAATATCAATTCTACTATATAAATATCTATAAATGTTATTTTATTTATTAGTTAGAGGTATCAACGATGAATATACATCTTTTAAAATCAACAATTGACTCGTCGAACATAGAAGAATGTCACATATCATCAATACCATGGCGTGTAAATTCAACAATGGCAACAACGTCAATTTATCATGAACATCTAACGACATCGGGACCCACGTATCTACCTCCGATATCATCATCTAATTTTTACGATCCATGCATGACAAAGCCGTGCATTCACGGTGTCTGTCAAATGAATACTGATCATTATGGATATTCTTGCACATGCGAGTATGGATATGCGGGAACAAATTGTGAAAATGTATTGAAACAATGTGAATTATTAACACCATGTAGAAATGGTGGTACTTGTACTGAGCTACATAATGCATACAAATGCGATTGTTCGCTTGGATTTGGTGGAAATAATTGTGAAAAACGTGAGTTTAACATTAATAAACATAGAAATAAATTATTTGATTTTTTTATTTTTTATTTGTGAATAAATAAGTTTAATTAAATACTTGTATTGTTTTATTATTATTTACAGAGGTAGACATCATTGATGATATAGCATTCCGTGGTGATGGATGGCTGGAAATCGATCAATCTGTAATGCCACACGATGGACAATCTGAATTAATTGGTTTTGAAATTTCAACGAATAAAAGTTACGGGTTGATAATGTGGCATGGACAAACACCGAATGATTTAAATCAAGATGATTACATGGCACTTGCAGTTGTTGATGGGTAATTGTTTTTATTTTGCTCAAAAAAAAATTTGATAAAACATATAATGTTAATAATAAACAAATAATTACCAGTATAAAGAATTAGTATTTAATTTTCTCGTATATTTATTTTATAAAGTAATTAAAATATTTTTAGATACGTCGAATATCAGTACAATTTGGGTTCGGGTCCAGCAGTAATTCGAGTAGCAACACAGCGAGTTGATGACAGTGAACGACATCGAATAATATTAAAACGTCGTGGAAGTGAAGGAAGTATTGAATTAGATGGCGATGATATTGAATATGGTGAAAGTTATGGTCTTCAACAAGTATTGAATACGCGCGGTAGCATTTATCTTGGTGGTGTACCGGATTACGCAATGACATATGGGAAATTTCACGATGGATTTTCTGGATGTATTTATGCGTTGGAAGTTAAAGATTCAGGTGCTATTGATATTGGCAAAAAAGCTATCAGGGGTAAAAATGTCGTGCCTTGTACGAGGTGAGTTTGATAATATAAAAAAAAAAATAATAGTGTTATATTTATTTGTGAGTGATTAATTGTGTGCTTCAATTGATGAAATTGAATAATTTTCACGCTGCATTATATCAGAGTAAGATGGAATCCATCATCTCTAGTATTTACGGACTCTGATGCTGATGGTTTTGATGACTTTGAACCACCGCCACCTGTCAATATAATTCACCCCAAACCCCCAATTAATTTAGCCTCAAGCACTTCCAAAGTCCTTCACCTTCTCATTATTGTACAAAATTCAATTCAATTAATTAGTGATTTGATTATTAATATCAATATACGACATGATATTAATAGAATATTTTTTAGTTTAATTCTAATGAATTTATTTAAAATTTATTCAATTTATTGAATCGCCAAGAGAGTGTTGAATTTATTATTAGTCTTGAATTTACGAAATGAATATTTATTGATATATTTTTTTATTCTTTCGTAAATTCGATACATAATTTTTTTATTGTTAAAAAATAAAGATTGTATATTACATACTTATTGCTTGACAAAAGACTGTAAGATGTCATAAAGATTGGGCAGAGGTTGGTAATATTTTATTGCAATTTTTTTGTCCGTGTTTATAAAATAATTTTTTATATTTATATTTTCTTATTCAATTTTTGTTTGACGTTTAATTATTTATTGCATTTTCAGAGATTCAGTTTATACTGCCAACGATTTCCCCACGAGGGGAGACCTCGGAGGCGCCAAATCATTGGGAGAATATGCCTGATGAATATTGCGCTGCGCTTGCAAAAAAATTTATTCTATTCGTATGTCACGTGAATAACAAAAAATAAATATATATATTAGAGCAATCAAGAGTGAAAAAATGGTTGCACATGACAAGACTAATAGCGGCTGCTGCATGTCTATAAGCCTAATCTTCAGATGAAATAAATAAAAAAAAAATTGCAAAATGAAATCCGCCACGAACGCTGTGTACGCACTTTTATACATAAATTATGGATAAAAATATTTAAAAAAACAAAATGCGCTACAAATTACATAGAAACATTCTTGCATCAAAAATATTGTAAACAAAGAAGGAAAAAAAAAAATAATCAATTATGCCAATATAATAATTTTATATTGGAATTTAATTACAAAATTATCCATCATTTTTGAAGCTTTATCAAGTAATAGATTTAATGATATAAAAAAAAACAAATACCTCTGAATTATTATTGAATGACTGTAATTGTGCTATTCGGTCGAGTTTCAAGAGTATAATTTACACTGCCATTAATTTTTTCGATAATAATTTATACATAAATTGTTTTATTCAATTTTCTTCTTATCCATTTTATATTTTTTCAGGAATATAGTGAGCTAATTGAATTATTTTATTAATGAATATTATCTATTTATTTATTTTTCCTCACAAATTTTGATCAGATATTCAGATTTGCATTGAAATTTTGTTAATAACTCGACAAGATTTGTTCATATCAAAACCGCACATAATTATAATTTACTAAAAAAATAATTATTATAATAATAATAATACAATTATAAATTGTGAAAGTATATAAAGCAAAAAATGAAAGTATAGCAGGTATTGTTATGGATAAATCATGTGAAATGAAAATGACAATAAATATAATTTTATAAAAAAAAAAAAATAATAATTACAAATGAAATCTTCTTATTTACATTTATCACATTTTCAGATTATTAAAGAGGTAATCATTTATTATAAAGACAAATTGTTTAAATGACTGAGTTTTAGCAACAATTGTATTTTATAAATACATAAATTGACATAAAATTATTTTAGAAAAATATACGTTTCATTGTTTAGTTAAACTGAATCATCATTTTCACATTATCATCAATATAATTCCAAAAATATCTTCATGCTACTAATCATAAATTGAAAGTACTTTTATACAATAATATTACACCATAACAGCATCAGACTGCTACGTATCCAAAGTATAACCAGAAATAAATGGTAATCCAGTTCCGACGTTTTTCTGATAGTTTACATATTGTTGACCGAAAAAATTCAACAATGTGATTTCTTCTAAAATAATACGATCGTGAAAAAATCGCCAAGAAGCCACAGCATAAGCCAATAAACAAAATGGATTTTGGAGTACAAGCTGAAAACAAATGAATGAAATATAATAAATATTCCATCGATTATAATATATAGAAGAAAAAAATTATTATTCACCTGTGTACCAATAGACCAGTAAAACCATCCAACGTAGCTTGGATGTCTGAATAATTTATACACACCATGTGTAACAAGTTCATGATTATCTGATTTTTCTGTTTGTACCAAGTGATTGAAATTTTTTTTAGCCGTAAATATTGCTAATTTTCTCAAAATTTCACCACTGATACATAATATTAATCCAAAATAGGAGATAAAATATGGATATTTCATTGTAGGAAAGTAATATCTCTCTATTAAAAATTCTAACCAACTTGAGCATGCAGCAATACCATAAGCTAAACTGTGTCTCAATACAAAACTATCGATGGAAACAGCTTTTGGATTTGTCCAGGCTATAACCAAAAATTCTGAATAATGAAAAGTGGTTAATATTGCAATATATGTTCCCAAACATTTCCACGATAATGGAGCAATTATTGATATTACAATTCCCAATCCTAAACCATAACCAAGACATATTGATCTCACTGCAACCTGTAACAATTAATTGATGAATAAATAATTAAATTATAATAAACAAATATACGAATACATAATAAATATTATTTTACTTACTTGATACAGAAAACCTTTGAATGCTAGAAAAATCAATAGATTAAGAAAAGCTAGTTGGAAGATGTGAATTATCCAGATATTAGAAAATAAATTATGAATGTATGTATTAAATTCTATTCTTAATAATATATCTGGTATCCCTGCAATAATAGCAGCGATAATAAAACATGTGAAACTAATTTTTCCATCTCGACACAATGTCATTGTTTGAATTATTTAATATTTATCAATAAATACTTTTGCCTCAGTATAGTTTTATATCGGAGCAAAAGTGAGGTTAGGAAACACCAATTTTTGCTCTCAAATTTACATTGAGATATTACTCATAATTAATTGTGCACTATAAATTGATGAATTGCATTGTCACTTGATTAATTATTTTTTCACGTTTCTAATTTCTTAATTATTAATTATAATGAATATCTTATCACATTCAAAAACTTGTCCCCAACAAATAGTACATATTTTTGCCGCGACAATGGCATGGCGTTCGGAATAATTCGGATAAAATCGTTAAGTTTCGCTATATATATATATATAAATATAAAATTTTACAATTCAATATCATCTTAATTATATTATTTTTATTAAGTTAAAAAATTAATACGATATTTCAATAATTTTTAAATTATTTTTTCTAAAATCAATATTTCAAACAATTTCAAATATATAAATGCGCGGGGAATAATGTCGCATGAGGAGGTGGCGCATTCTAGTGGCCTTTTTCAAATTTTCATCTAGCCAATAGAAAAATACAATTTGGCGGGATTATGCACTCAATGTTGGAAGCTAAAGATCATTATTTCCTCAAGATCTTTTTATCCGTAGACAATCATTTTTTTCCCCAAGGTAAGCCCTCATCCAATAAAATTAATAGTTATCACGTATTATTTATATAAAACACCAATGTCCACAAAAATTTAATGATTTTCAAGCATAAAAATCGATCAATAACCTATACGTACTTATATATATGTATACATATCCAGTAAAAGGTTAAATTATGATTGAATTTTATTTCTAAATGTAGAATAACTGATAAGTCTAATAAAGTAAAAGGTTTCATCAGCTCATTTCACATATTGTGATATTACTATATATAAAATAAAAAAGATTCCAAGCACCAAAAAAGAAAATAATATCAATGGCAAATAAATATTAATTGATTGAAACAGATATTATTCTAATCAATTTAATATACTTTTATACTGGAATCAATTGTTTCTAAAGCAACTTCATTGAACATTTAACAAGTTTATATTTGTTCTTTATCTACTCCATCAACAAGTTCAAACGATATTTGGATTTATGTCACTCGAGAATTTTCATGCATTAATTCAATCATGATTATCGAAAATTTTTATTCCATTTCAATTGTTGATTATTGAATTGACGAACATATACATGGATATACTCGATGGCTTTGTATTGTCAATAGATAATTATCCCCAATTGTCTTTATCATGACGACAATTCAACAGTCATTATAATCATGAATGCATAGAATTTCTGCTTCTATATCAAACCGTGAAATGGAAGAAACACCAATGACAATTTTAAAATGAATAACGACCTATATTATTAATACATATTTATTTATTCATATAAATGTATATTAATACATTTAAAAAAAAAAAGGGTTCATTCGTGAACATTACTAATTCAAAAATGGAATGAACGACACCCTAGAGACTGTCCTTCATTAAGTAGAATTATCATGGGATACATTATACCTAACATAGCATGAAATCTCGTGTGTTTCCATTATTCACTCACCTCTTTCAAGCTATTTATTTATATATATATATATATACATATATACACACATGTGTCTATGGATTTTTTTTACGAGTTGCGTGGAAAATAAGGTAAAGAAAAAACAAAGTAAAAAATTCAGACATTTGGGTCCAGCAGGGCTCCAAGTGTTATTTTCTCTTTTGACTTTTACGTAATATATAAATCGGATTAGAAGCGAAAGTTGAACGTGGATACGATGCATGTATATGTACATAGATAGATAACTATAGTCAACCCCTGGAGACACTCACAAGGTCAACTTCAACCCATCTCCCGATTATCTACATCTCATTTTCCTCTTGTTCTTCATTCCTTGGTCTATTGTGTTGGCATTTGTATATGTATAACCCTCATTTCTGCTTTCGGTTTAGATATATATATTTATTTATATATATATATATATATTCAAAATTGTGATTTTTAAATGATAGAACAAATTTTAAATAAATGTTGTAGGTAGATTGAGGTTTGTGTTATAGGAATCGATGAATTTATAGTATTGATTGAATTATTTATTATTTCATGTTACCTTGGGATATTTTTTTTAGTGAAAAAAATATTGTAATATATATGAGATAAGGTTGTGAGGAGAGATATTCAAGAGTAATTTTATAGTTCATAGTGTTGGGTCGATGTCGTCGACTCGACGGCACCAGACCTTCTGGCACCAATAATTCTCGTTGTATTTTTCGACTTTGATAAATATATTCTTGAGTTAAAGTATCTTATATTTATTTGAGAACAATAACGAATAATATTTGAAGGTATTGAAATTCTCAAAATAGAATTAATTAATTGATGAATATACGTAGTATCAGTATGTTTGTTTATTAAATTCAACTTGATTGAATTGCCATGAAAAATTCAAGATTTATTAACTCATTCACATGATTTAAAAACAATTTAATTTGTACACATATAAATTTTATCAAGAAAATTAATCAACTGAATCATTGATTTGCCTTGAATATTCAATTGAAAACTCAGCATTTAAAATAATACAATAAAACATATATAATTTTCTATTTTGTTTTTACTTTACAATTATAAATAAAATTAAATATTTTTATTAATTATTATTTCATGCAAACTAAGTATTAAATATTAATAAATAAGACGTCATATTACTATAATAATTTATTCAATTGGTTTGAAAATATTTATAATGAACAACAATTAAGATAAAATACAGTAATGCATATATATTATGAACAACTACATAATTTATCCATCGCAAGTTTGATTAATTAATTATGCACATAGTTGTTGGTTTCAGGGTGTCAGGAGTATAGATATTGATGTGGGATATGCAAATTGCATTATGGATTCATCACCATAGGTGATCTATAATGAAGCTTATGTTAGTGACTTCAACTTGTTCAATACTAATGCTGATAGATATACATACATGTACACATATAGGGCTTAAGTGTTTGTATGATATATATTATGTATATGCACTTGTATTTGTGTGTGTGTGTGTGTGTGTTGGTGATTGTCTGCTGGAACTGCTCTAGTGATGTGTGACATCAATCTTAACTCCAATAATATCCAACTTGCTGCATTGATGATGACTTTACTATCGATGATCATGTCTCACTTCGTCATCCGCATCGACATGGATGATTATTATATGTAATATTATTTATTATTCATTAATTATTATTTTATTTAAATTTTTCTACTGCATCAAAAGGGATTTTTTGCAGGATGACGAAATGAGTATATTCATAACATTCGCTCCTGCAATATTGATATGTAAATCTACATTTGTTTAATATAATATATATATAATAAATTTATTTATTAATTTTTATAATATATATATATATATATTATAAATATAATTAATTATCGTTTTTTGTTTATATATTTACATCAATAGTTATGTTGGATTTTCCTGGATGGTCGATGGAATTTTTATAGAAGTATATAAAGAAATAAATATTTATTTATTGTGGCAAATAAATTTTTTTACTATTTTCGTTATTTGTCGACATGAATAAATATAAATTTGAATAACAATGAAATTTATTTTATGTGCATGGGAAAGTTATTATTATTCATCGGAGTATAGTATTTTTTTTTTATATATTTTGGGGAAATAAAAGTAAAAGCGATGATGATGAATAAATAATTGTGTAAAAATATTCTTGTATAATTTCGGGAGGAATTTGATTGTTTATAGAGAGAGTGGTGAAATTTGTGATTGAATGCAGACAAAATGTTTTTGTGTACATGTATATGTGTGTTGATTTCAGTGGAGTTTTGAGCGATGTTCAATTTTGGATATACTTTGCGAATATTTAAACCACCAGTATTTATACTGGGTCAGGATGTGGCGCGAGTAGCTGCATGCTCGATGACTTGGCGATCTGCAATGTAAATAAATTAATAGTGCATACAAATGTACATATGTACATACCTATATGTATGGTTTTGAATATAGATATAGTGCTGATAGACGATCGATAGATTGATTGTTTGAATACTTTGGTCTTTCGTCTATATTATAAATCTGTACGTATACCAACCTGTTGTTTACATTGTTTAGGCTTTCTAGCGTAAACTTTGAGTACACGACAATTGCATGCAACAGACAGCGCCACAATAAGACCCTGTATGATGTAGTTACAGAGAAAATAAATCCATAAGTGAAATGGCGTAGTAAATATTGTGAAAGGAAATTATAAAATCAGTTGGGAAAAATTTTTAACAATTTTTCATGTACTTTTTTTATATTATATGTATATAAATTGTTGATCGAATATTTTAGTAGAGTATTTGAGAATTTATTGAAATATTATTTTCAACTAAACTGAAAGTTGGATTTGTATATTGCAATTTTTCTTATTTTATTTTACAAAGAAATGAAAAAATTGAAAGCATGCAGATAATAAATTTGAATTGTTTTTCAGTTAAACTGTAAATTTGTTTATAAAGATGTGAAAGTTTTATGGAAAAACAGGAAAATTTTGCCAAACTTTTTTAATGATAAAAAAATCTAGATAATTTTTTTTTCTATAATTTTTGTTTTCAATTTATTCTCGATTTTATCATACATTATTTATTAACTATAAAGAGTATTAAAATGAATTTTTTGATTCAAACCTGGAGTGAATGGCCAGTGCAGAAAATTGCCCATAATACTGGCACACGCCAAACTCTAGCAGCAACGCCACATCCAGCAATAATACCAACTGTCAGGCAAATCTTGAGAAAAAGCATCAATTGCAGTGCTCGTCTTCTCTTCATTTTTTCGCGCTGTTTTATTTCCAATTGCATACTACAAGTGTACCTGCATGAACGAAATAAACAAAAAATAAAATATTTTATAGAGAGGAAAAAAATAACATAATCGCTCTGAACATGTAGCAAAATTACTAGTGATTTACCTCGCAACAATTGCTGCTTTTAGTAGATAATATCCAGAGATAAGAAGAAGTAGAACAATTGGCAGGCCATAACTATAGACCGTAGCTCTGGTACCAAGAAACCTACAATTGTTTGAAAAAACAATGATTGATCGTTTTCTTTTCTTCATATTGATAAAAAAAGTTAGGAAAAAAAATTCAACTCATGTTATTACTATAAAAGAAATTGCGTGAGCATGAACATGAATTAAATTCAATTCAATATAATATGAAACGTGGTTGGTGAAAATTAAAAGATAATATTTCAAGTGGCCTTTTGTCTCCCTAATCCCATTGTCCCAATGGAATTATAGAATTAACGTCGGTAACCAAATGCTTCAATTCATATATTCTCTATTCTCACGATCAATTTATCATTTTCAATCTCTTGACTAAAAGATTAAATACAGCCGTAAATTAAATATATAAAATCGTGATCTTTTCTGTTTCACCACTTGCCATATCGTCAATTCATTGAAATGGCATTCGGTGAGATTTAAATAAATGAAAAAGAAAATTAATTTAGTCTAAATGGAAAAGAGTGAATAGAAAAACCATAGCACCGATGTCGATTGAACTTCTCATTGGCATATATATTCAAGAGAATAAGATTTTATTCCTCATTTTACTTTTATTTAATTCTTTTTTTTTTTTACTCAATCTTTTTTTTTTATTGACTTTTTCTCCGATCTCACACCCTCTTCTTTTTATATTTTCAGTCAATGAAGCACCGCAAAGATGTAAAAATGGCTAAAGATAAAGTATAAAAGCAGCAGTGGCAGTACTAAGTCGCAAATACAGTAGAGAGGTCACGATAGGACTTACCAACAGTTGAAAGGCGTTAAATCTGTGACATTCCAAAGATCCCTGGCCTCATGTGTCTGGATGAATATGGACGTGCCAAGTGTTAGCAGCGGTGCTCCCCAAGCAAAGATACTATATTTGAGATAAGTTGGTGGATCGTCACGACATGGAATGGAGGCGACCGTTGCATATAAATGATGACACATGGCAGCAAGCCAACATACCACTGATATTCTAAGGTATTGAAGACTTAATCCAAGTGCAAGACACAATTCCGAGTCCTATTAATTTATAATTAATTCATTTTAAAAATATTACAGATAAATATACAACTTGGATATTTTATTATTCGATTGAGATCCACTGGATGAATCGAGACACCTCAGCAGATTATCTCTCTTGAGTCATCACATTAAACTTTTTACATGTACGTATATTTATATCGTACGATTTAATACTGTCAGCAAAAATGTTATATTAATGTGTATCTAGGGATGTGCATTCGTACAAACTTTGCTTGACACTTATAATCCATAATTGACTTTGAACAGTATTGGCAGTTTTTCCCATGAGGGAAATGTATGTATACATACATACATACATACATACATGTATGTATTATATAGATATGTATAGAGACGTGCTTTATGCCAATAGGCCAGTTGACTCAGTAACGATCAACTTGAAGTATACTTTTGGAAATCGTGAATTGTATACAAAGTTTAGGGAATTTTTGTATGTTCATCGAAAGCAAAGTGCCATTTATTGTTGTCAGTATACATACATACATACATACATACATACATACATACATACATACATACATACATACATACATACATACATACATACATACATACATACGGTTAAAGTTTTGTTGCGCTGTGCGGTCCATTATGAAACTCTGGGAGCTTTTGTGCATCACGTCCGGCGGAAAGCTTTCGTTCCGCCGCGCGCCATTCCCAACATCTTTCAACTTCTATAATAATTTTTTTTCTTTTACTCATATAGTTTTTTTTTTTTCGATTGTCTTTTTTTCTTCTTTACTTTATTTATATTGCCGTTTTTTTTATGGTCTTGGGTGAGCAGTTCTATCTTCCTAGGTAACGCGTAGGAAAAGGTGAATTTCAGTATGACATCCAGATTGTATACGTGTTATCACAACACCTGCGAGCTTTTTTTAATCTTATTTATATTGTAGTTTACACGTATATTTATATTTATACAATCTAAGATTTATTATCGTAGTGATTTTATATCTGTCATATTTTTTGAGTTGTATTATATAGATATATTGTGTTGAGAGTGTTTCATAAAATATTATAGTCACATCCAGTGTGTGATTTAAATTCTGGATTTTTCTACATTTTATTTATTTTCTTTTCATTACAATTTTTCTTATTATTTTTTTAGGAAAAGAAATGAATTTTTATTACTTCGTATACATATATATCTCGGTGTTCAAGGGTATAAAGAAAATTAGGGCTTAATGCCGCGTCTTTGAAAAGATTAATAGTCGAGAGTTGAAAAATTTATAAGGGACTCTACATAAAATTCTCGATAGCGAATATAAAAGCTTACGCTCCGCGTGTTCGTTCTCACTTTCATACTCGTGTTATGAATATTATAAATAATTATAGTGGTATATATAATTAATTATTTGTTCTTGTAAATAATTCATGAATTTTTAAGTATCATGATAAGAAAAGGTGAAGAAGTAGAATTTTTTTTTCTTCTTTTTATTTTTTATTTTATTACTTTGGTAAAGTGTCTTCAGAGTGAGTGATGTTTTCATTAGGTATTTTTTGGTGGTGACAAGTGTGAATGTAATTTTTATTTAAAGCTCTCGAGAGAATGATTCGAATAGTGTGAATGACTTTTAGGAGAATGAATAGAGAGTAAGTGAGAAGAATAAAACTGTAAGTTTGAGATTTCATTGTAGGTGATTGATGGAAATAAAGATAGAAACGATGTTTTCATTCAATAGAGTGCACACGATAAACTTGTCAACGCGATTTAGCCACGTTGACAATTATCTATTTTTCAGTGTTGTGTTGTGACATTTTACATATCAATGATGATTTATAGCCTGAATTTTATATAGGTACAA
>JAQQBR010001832.1:3071216-3085054 GCA_030347285.1 Microctonus hyperodae
ACATGTACGTATGTACAATATATATTTATTTACATGTACAATATATATATACACAAATGTATATTTTAATTTTGTCGGGGCCTTTCGCTCTTATGTAAATTTCTTTAGAACTTTAAATAAAAAAATAAAACATAGAAATACCATTACATATAGGCTTTTAAAATATTAAACTAAACAAATGTGTTGAGTGTATTACTGATAAAGAGAAAAAAAAATATAGATTTCTCTCATATGACTATATATAAATGTTATGTATACATATTTATTATATTCCCACTTGTGTTGAATTAAAAATAAAAAAAAAATATATTTTATTTTCATTATATCATAAAAATATCAAAAAAATATTTTATATTAATAATTTTTTTATTTTTACTAATTTAATCAATTGGTAAATATGAGGAGTATTAAAAATTTATAGAAATATTTTATTCTTCATGATAAATATAAAAATATATTTGTTATCCCAGAATGAAAATTACAAAAAAATTATTTAATTCCACTGTAAAGACATTGCTGTGTTTTTGATCCTCCTTTTAAATTGCCGTGAAGAAACAACAGAAGAAAAACAAAATATCAAACAAAAAAAAAAAATGTGTTGCACTCGGTGAAAAAAGGAATAGAGAGGTAAAGAGTAAAGTGTACAAAAGTGGACCCCGGCCAGTGAATATATGGCACTTGATGATATGGTACCGTGCACGCGAGTTGTCTCACCCTTAATTTCTTACCACAAAAACGTAACTTTGTTATTCTAGACAAGTTTTACCGGGGATTTGAACGCTAAGTCCACTCCATGATCCTTTTCTGCGCGGCAACTACGTGCTCATACTTCGACAAAACATCATACTCTCTTTCTCCTTCGCACTTTCTTCTCTTCGTACAGTCCGAAATCCTTGAAACGCGCATGATGGCAAATACGTGTTTGCGTTGTTTAAACGCGACCCCACGCCCCATATCACATCATTTAATTTATTATCTTATAAAATATATACACAAGTAAATATCGGTTGGTGCACACGCACAATCTTCTCTAAATCACACATAAATACATAGGAGAAAATAAAAAAATTTTCAAACAAATTAATTGAAGAAAAATTTTAATAATTACCAAAACATGTCCAGTAATTTATTTATAAAAATAAAAAAAATTTAATTGGTAAATGTGGGAAGTATTAAACATTTAGAGAAATATTTTATTCTTCATGGTAAATATAAAAATAAAATTGTCATGTTGAATTTTTAATTTATACAACTAACTATTTTATTTTATTAATATTATTATTGTTTAATTTATACTACAATAGAGTTCAGTTTGAAATATTACAACAATTTTAAATAAATACATTCACTGTTAACTAACGAAAAAGCACGTAGAAACTATATTTTTTTATCTAGATACATCTGATAAATTTACATAAATAAAAAATAATATTTCCACGCGCCTACTGTTGATTAGTTAACTATTTATGAATCTGATTAATACTTTATGTGTTGAATATTATTATTAAATAAATAATTACCCTGGCAGTTTGTTCTGTTATATAAAAAATATATATTATAAATTTATATTAAAAAATAAAAAATCGTCAAAGATTATATTTAAAATACGAATTAATTTATTTCATATAATTTTTTCCTTTCATTTTCTTTATAACAATAATTATTAATATTATCTCAACAATACCTATATAAATATTAATATAATGAGATTGTAACCGAGCCCTTTTGCCTCGTTCCAATTATTTACATAACTATGTAATACCTCACTGATATAATAATTACAAAATTATTATTTATATCTACATAATTCTTCAGATTGATGATACTTTTAACCTTGGATGCATCCATCGCATTGGAATTTGAAAGCTGGACAAAATAATATAGGCCATCGATGTTTACTTTTAACATTGAGATAAGTACATACACATATATGTATACAATATAAATAAATATATATATACATGTATATATATTAATCGGATAATGTTTGAAAAATGTGTATCGGAGTTTTATCAAAGTGACTCAATAGGTTAAATAATAAAAATTCGAAGAAAATAAATAAATATACATGTATGTAAATATAAATATTTATATATTGACCTATTTATTATTAAAAAAAAAAATTACTCGAGAATAAGATAAAAATTTTTGTATATATAAGAAAGTAAAAATAAAAAAATAAGAAGAATAAACAAACAAACAATGATTTTTCATTCATAATTGAAGCAAACGAGAGATATTTTTTTATACGAAAAAAAAAAAAATCCTCCCACCAATAGCATCTGTTGCAGCATCCAAGAAAGTGATGATGAGTCATCGCAAAAACCAGTCTTGAAAACTGCTTACGACTTTACTTACATTATTATATGTATACATATGTATATATAACCATTCGATTTTTTCCCACCCGAATTAAAATTAAAAATAAATATAATATATAAATAAAAATTCAAGAACGGCTAAAAAAAAATATTTTATTGCACTTTTTTACTTCTATATGGATACATATATTTTAAGTGATGAAACATTTGAAATTTGATACAATGTATATCAAGATTGATCGCGATTTAAGAAGATCGAGAGGTTATTTGACCGTGTCTGTGACTAAACGCCAACCCAGACACGCAAACACTTATAAAAAAAAAAAAAAAAACGTGAACAAGAACAAAAATCTCAATTTAAGGGTGTCGGAAGGCTTTTGCGGGTTGTGGCACGCGTCAAGTTAACGAAAATATACGCTAGCCCCATCGGACGTGTGGGCTTTTCTCGATGGGGAGAGAGTTTTTCACGTTATATATATGTACATATATATGTATATATATATATATGGTGGACGAGGAACCATCGAAGAAGAGGAATAAAAAAGAAAAGTGAGTGGGTGAAAGGGGAAAAAGTGAGACGGGGCTGCAACCACCGCGATCCTTGTTCTTTGTCTTAACCCGTGGT
This sequence comes from Microctonus hyperodae, assembly GCA_030347285.1. Taxonomy (NCBI): domain Eukaryota; kingdom Metazoa; phylum Arthropoda; class Insecta; order Hymenoptera; family Braconidae; genus Microctonus; species Microctonus hyperodae. Next base: position 3,074,163 of record JAQQBR010001832.1, read on the forward strand.
ATATTAATGCGAAGAACATGGTACATATAGGAAAGACAACGCGCTCGCTTCAGCAACCAGCAACTAAGGAAGACTGAGAGAAAGAGTGTGTAGGACACTTGTGTAGAATACTAACGAGTTTCTGCGCCAAATCTCCCAGAGAAGACCTTGTTTAACCGCACCTTTGCATTTTAACAGCTTCTGCGAAAAAAGATACTGATGAAGAGACGAGAGAAAGAGTTGAGTAACTTTTTTTTACACTATTCATTCATATGAGATGGTGTAGAGTTTTATACATAAATATACGTGTTTTTCTGTGACATTTTGGGATATTAAGTCTGTGTCAATCGATTAATTTATTGTGGGCTGTAACATTTTTGAGCAATATCCTGATGGTAGAAAGAGATGATTGAAGTGGTAGGTTTAATTTGATATTCTAGTCATTGAGTGAAGGAAAATGATGTTATTTATGAGGGAAAATTTATTATTAATAGTTGAATTTTTTAATTCGATGTTTTGTTTTATCGTGCTTGAAAATAGATGAAAGCATTGATAGAATTTTAATGTGTGGTTGTGAAAATAAAATCGTTTATGAAGTAAAATTGTTGACGAAAAAATATGACGGATGATTCTTCTTTATTTTTAGTCAATATCACGAAAAATCGAGCGATTTGTCTTCATATAAAGCAAAAACTATGTAAATAAATTGGACAGATGAGCTTTGCGATGAAATAAAAATAAATATAAGAATATATTTCATTTTTAATTATATATTAAATATAGGAATAAAATTACAAAATAAAGATGATATTATTTTTACATTGCACTTTTACTTTTGCACTGCACAAAGATCCAGATGCTATTCTGTGACACATGAATAGAAATTGGAGTCGATTACGCGTTTCGGTATGCAGCCTATTTTCAACCTGCTACTTCAAACATTTAAGTCAAGAGAAATTTAGAAGTGCTTATCCCATTTCAATGTCCTAAATAATAAATGTTCAAGTGGCGAAATAAATTAAATAATTTCACTTCCTCTATTAAATTTTCACTTTCAAATCAATACAAAATCACAAATAATAAATACAAATTAAAATCTCCTTAAAATTAATTCATTTTTCCCGATTTCGTCTCAACTTTCTCATGAATTATCCAATAAAATATAAATAACTAAATTTAAAATCAATTTAACATCAAACATACGTAATACTCTGCAATTTTCATAGTCTGAAATGAAACCAGGGCATCCACTTTGTAATATAAAAAATTATTTTTACTACAAAAAAAAAAATAACTTCCAAAAGTAAGCATATAAATATGATACAAATACTTCATGTAAAAGTTCTACTTCAGATAATAATTCAAACGTCAATCACTTCTAAAAATAACATTGGTCTCTTAACTACAAAAAAAAAAAGGGAAAAGAATTATCATCCAAAATAATATGTATAAATAAATCTGTACATAAAAAATAAACGATATACCTGCACTTTTTATACGAAATTTATCGTTTCTATTTCTGAATCTGTGCACAATCCACTAACGTATACACAAGAGCTATAGCTCTTTTTGATCTCCCTTTAAAAATTTATTATATTAATGACACATCGCCCACAATAGTAATGAATCTTCTCAAAATTGTCACCAAATTCCCATAAACCAGGACGTAAAAAAAAAAACAAAATACATATATAAACACACGTGTCATTCAAATCATTTGTATATTTATTCGTTACTATGGAAAACGATCTCTCTTCTCTCCACACATATATTTATATATTAATGTATAATATATATACATCGTATGACATCATACATATACAATTGATATTCTACATAATGATTGCGTCATTTTACCGATCGCATCCACGAATACTAAGTACGTAATCGCTCTTCACATTTATTGAATTGTTAATTTTGTCCTCGAACAACCTGAATATATTAATATCTTAACCACAAGCTTAGTATTAATTATCACCATCATAATATTCATCTCAATTGTTTACACATTAATAATTACATTATTTAATCATTTCTAAAAATTATACAAAATTACAAATAAGTAAATCAACCAAATAAAATCTCCTTCAAATAAAAATCCATTCATAAATATTTACCCTGAAAATTGTGTCTCTATTACTAATTTTTTACGCGTGTTGAAAACCCTCCAATATTCCAAATAAATAAATAAAAATAAAACAATGCAAGAAAAAAAAAAAATTCTCATTCGCTGAGAAGCGTGAGAGAAATCACGAAAAGTCGCCGGCGGACGTTGGGACAGGAAGCAATGAGCAAAGAAGAAAAGAAATAAAGCAAAAGCAGTGACGAAAATGCCAAGTTAAGATGGGGTGAAAAAAAAAAATAAAAAGAGAATGGATAGTGGTAGGTATTATACTTATAGTTACAATTGTATATAGCAGTCTAAACCTACATATACACATGTATATATACAACATATATATCCATATAAGTCTATATATATCACTAGTGGGTTGAGAAATAAAGTAGGGATAAATAGGCGTCAAAAAAGTGTAACGATATATGTGTATTTTAATATATATATTTTTTTTTATGTGTTATGTACTATATATGTATGATGAAGAATACACACGCGCGCGATACTTTAAGTGTTATAGAGAAAAGAGGGTACTCGACATCCACCAGCTCACCCTCTCAATCCTCTTCAACACCACGGTGCGAACAGAGAATGACAGAAGCGGCTTACCGCACGGAACTGCCCCTAATAGTCCATTGTCTAAGATCCAAGCGACAAATCCTCATCGTCTCATAGATATATATATATATCCACTCATATTGTGTGTGTGTGTGTATACATATTATATAGATGTGTTTATGTCAAAGTGTTAAGCTCCTCATATTCATTCCCACATTCTGTGCAGTCTCTTGTTTTCTACTCTTGCTTTATCGTACATTTGTTAATACGATATTTGATGATGAAGCAACGACTCGCCTGCGCTTGGGATGAATTTTTTTTGAATATTAAACAGATAGAGTTATGATTTATTTTATAATGTTAATAATTTATTGATGGAGATTATATTAGTTATATTAAATTCAAGGATGTTTAAATATTTATGCGATGAGGTGAGATAAATTTTTTAAGAAATTTTTTTGTATTATTTTTTTTGATTATAATGCAGCTTTTTTTTTTTTAATATGATAAGTATTATTATGTGTGAATGGGAATGATATTTTTGAATTTGTAGATTTTTGAGAAAATTTCGTTGGATGTGATTTTAATTGAATAATTAAATTATCAGAAATTTCATTTGATTTGATTAATAAAATTATATAAATAGTATTTTTGTGTTTAATGTTAATAATAATATTGAATATAAATCAAAAGATTAATTTTGGGATTATTATGAATTTTTTAGTATCACTGCAATTAAAAATTTTCATGAATGAATTTTTTTTATTTCATTTTTATATTTTTACTTTGACTAAATTTTCGCATAAAGTTGTGTGTATATAAATATAAAAATATTTACATTATATACACAACATTCCGACGAATATGTATTCTTTGAATGTGGTTTTTACTTTGGTGATAGTTTGTGGTGACATTTAAATAAAATATAAAAATAAATAAACAAATAAATAGAAGTAATAATAAAATAAATATAAATGACAAGCGTTTTGAAAGGTGTGTATATCACACGACAAATTGAATAGAAATATTCTCATGTGATTCATATACGATTGAATGAATAGAAACTTTAATATTTCTCGCAAAACTAAACTGAAAAAAAAAAATCTCTATGTATACCTATTTTGTTTCGTGTACAAAAATAAATAACATATATTCTATGTCACTACATAAAGAATACGCGATGCAAACGGTTTGGAAAAAGTTAAAAAATATACAAAGAAATAAAATATAATATTTATATTCATACATATATTTTTCCCTGCTTTTGTTTGAGTCTCAGTGCTTTCGCTATTGCTGATAATTAACACTAATTTTCTGGCATGGTAACGCGTGTATTCCATAAAAAACATGTTCAAAATAATGAGTGCGTTGTACTGAAAAGAATTTTTCAAAATAAAAAAATAAAATCCCAACAATAAAATAAAAATTGTACAAACATAAATAAATACTTTACATATATTTTTTTTTTAGATCTGTATGGACATATGAGTGTTCCAATTAATGCTCTGATGATGAACACGTAGTTTCTATTGCAAAATTCCAAGCATGAATAGACATACTAATATATTTTGCTTCATATATTTATTATATGTCTATATATTAACAAATATATAACACGGTGGGTAAAATGCACAGACCATAATGGTGGTAGTGAATACGCGGGTTTCATATTCCCAATTATAATTGAAAATTTTGTAAACTCACTCGCCTTCAATCTCTGAACCTCTTCGATCGCTGAATAATCATTTGCTATCACACGATAATGGGAACTTACTGGAAGGAGAGTTCATGTGAGCTAACGCGATAACGCAAATATCGTACACAGACTTTCTATTATACATATTATAACATGTTTATATATAGATCAATGTGAAAATCCAGACTTTGGATAATTGCAATTAGGTTGTATTAAATAAATGAATATGAAGAAATAAAAATAAATGAAAAATAGATAAATAAAATTAAATGTAAGTCAGTATGGATTACTCTTGAAGCTTTGTATTTTAATTATTAATTAATTCAATTTACGCTGTACAAATTTGGGTATATTAATTAATAAGAAATAATTAATAATTAATTATTAAGATAAATAAATTAATTTATAAATTCGAAAGAACATTATTTGGGTTTATTTCTAAAGTGTAGAAAAAATTTTTTTTCTATTAGAAAATTTAATTGTAAAAAAGTTATAGAATTTTTAAAAATTCAAAATTATATTTATTATATTTTTTATTATATTATTTTAATTATATTATATATTTATTTTATTTTTTTGTATTATATAATGTGTGATAATAAATAAATAAATATGAATTATATGAAATTAAAATAAATTTTTTTTTTTTCTTTCAATAATTATAATTTCAAAAAATATATAAATAATTATTCGTCACATCCGCTTTGACGAACTCTAAAGAGCTCTAAATGTACATTTATATTGTACAACTTTATTCCAAAATTAGACACTCAATTGCTACCCTTTAAATATATTCACAACGTTTTATATATACAGCGTACTGTTTCGCTCCCACGCAATCGCTTGTCTCCTGTTGCACATGTGGGAATATCGCTTTGATGATGCTTGTACATATACATGTCACTACATTCAACAGGCATCCTTTAACTTCATTCACACATTTATCGAATTCCAAATATGCGTCGCATTACGAGAAAAGAAAAAATTATATTTAATTAATTTAACATATTTCTTTTTAGCGTGAAAAATATTTTAGTTTTAATTGGTACATGTGTAATACTTTTGTGTATTTATATAGTACTGTTATAATCTCTCATTTCCATGCCCTCGAGTCTGTTTAATTATGTTGGTACGATTTGATTCCATAAATGGACTGACAATCCTCTCTCGACCATCTCTTTGCATGTACATATAATTAAACGCGTATTAACATATATGTTTACGTATAATCCAAATAAATTAATATAAAATTAATTTAATGTTCAATATTATATAATTTTTTTTATATTTATTCACCACTTTTTTTTCCAAATAAAGCTTCAATATAAATTTCCAATACATATTTTATATCAAGATTATAATAAAAAATTTAATGTTTGTATGTAAATATTTTTTATTTATTTATTTATTCATTCGAATATTCAATTTGTGTTGTTTAAATAAATTATTACTTTAATTTTTATTCAGTAAATATATTTATCAATTGAAATAAAAATTATTATTTTTAAATTAATCAATAAATTATAAAAGCTAAATATAATTGCAGTAATAAAAATATAATTTGTATATAAATTTATTCAATATTATTCAAGAATTTTTATTTTTCTTATTTTTCATTCGCATTATCATTTAATATTTCAACTCAATCTCCTATTTATTTTTTCATTTATTGCATAATTTTTCCTCTATATTTCGCTCGAGGTCATTCCCCAATAATCACACAATTGGACTCGTAATTAAAATACATAAATAAAAAATTTTGAAATACATAAATAAAATGTGCGGATAAAAATAATAAATATCTAATTTCTGAAAACATATTTTTCTCTCATTGAGATAATATAAATGAGAAATTATATTCAAGGTTGGATCGTTATAATATATAATATATATTTTAAGGCAGTGATAAATTGATGGATAAGAAATAACTATGCCATATAATAATAAACTATATGATAAAATGTGACGCACTAAAATCACAAATAAATTGTCTTTATAGTTTATATTATAAACACCCCATCATCCAATTCATGAATTAAAAAATATCAACAAAAAAAACAAACCCACAAAAACAATCGAAATTAAATAAAAAATACATGATGAAAAATTTTCATGATAATTAATAATTAATAACATTCAAATATTCTTCGAAACGATTAATAAATATAATTCAACAATATTAAAAAACAACATTCAACATCAATAAAAAAAAAGAAAATTAATAAATTTTATAACAAGAGGAATTTTGTATTATTAACATCTACTTATCTATTTGTTAAAATAATAAATAATTAAATCCATGAAATTCATATTGTCTTTATTTCATTAAAAAACATTTCTGTGAACCCAAAAAAAAAATGTTTTGGATACAAAACATTTATTAAGTACGTCATTCATATTTTTAAAAAATTCACTATAATTTTTTGCATGTTAATTAATTTTTATTTGGCTTATTCTTAAATAAATAAATAAATCTTTGTTATCATACATTGAACAATAATTTTTCTCACACGTATTTTCTTTATCTATATTATCAAATTGTATATACATGTTTATGTATTATCATTAATGTCAAAAAGTTGAGATCCACTGTAATGCGAGTGTAGATAAGTTATCATTTTTACGTTACTTCAGTTTTATATATCTAAAAAAGAACTGACGCATCCACGAAATTCATGGCGAAATAAAAATAACAAAAAGAATATTCATGAATGTTAATAAATTTTTTTAAGTCAATGAAAGTATTATAAAGTAAGTAAATTTATTATTTACATGATAGAGTAATGGATTTAATAGTTAAATTGTTGAAACAATTGACGTATAGATTTGTATATTATTTTTTCTCACGGTTTATCTTGGAGAATTTAAAAAATAAAGATCGTTGAACTTACTGTAACAAAAGTGTACACTCGTTCTTATCGTACTCAAACGCACGTTTAGTTTTATGTTTTTTGTTCCTCCTAATTTTTCTTTGATAATTTATCGCACGAAGAGAATTATAATACTAGTATTTTAATACCGAAATATTTGTAATAAAAATAATTGTAAATTAATAAATATCAATAAATATATTTATCAAAAATTTTCCCTTAATTATTACTATTAAATATAAACACAAATTACAAAATTACTCAGATAAAAAATTAATAAAAAATATTAAAAATAAACTAGCAATTTTGTTTTCCGATTCAATAAACTAAAAACAACTAATTATTCCATATAAAAATATATTTAAAAAAATTATTTACATGAATCAACAATGAAACTGTATAAATATCTATAAAGAATTTTTTTATATAAATAAAATTACGGAAGGCGTGAATTGAATATTTAAACGTTGTATATTAATTTTTTCATATTGTAATATATAGTAATGCCTTGAGAGACTTATGGTCTTTATTATTTTTACGGGCGCACAATGATGTCACGGGTTATTTGCAGTTTGTCCCACTCTTAAACTCTCTCTTACTCAAGATAATGTCGAGTGCGTTGAGAATATTATTTAATTGTTCAGGTCTTTGCCAGCATTCTATAATGCAAATGAGTAATGAACCCATTGTGATATTATAACTCTATCATCGAGTTATATGCTGGCGTATTAAACTTTAATGAGAGTTTTATATTTTTTATTTTACGATCATTTATTTCCATACAGTATTTATAATAGTGCATATGCCAAATGATGTTTTATTAGGATTACTTGGAATACCAAAATGTTTGCCAAAACAATGAAGTAAATTTAAACAGTGCACCGATCTCGTTCATGGACTAATTTTATTTGCATGATTTCTAAGAAAATTAAAAATATATCATGTAAATAAATATATTCATATCGGTGTAAATAAAAATGTTTATCAATTTTAAATATCGAAAATTAAATTTTGCCTGCGTTAATCTGATGTGATTTAAATTTTTTTGGGAAGGGATTTTTTTTTTATTTTAATTTATTTTTCTAGTGTGATCGAGGAAGTGGAAATAGAGAGAGATTTGTATGCTTCAATGAGTTTGAAAGGTGGTCACGTGAATTTATAGCCGTTTGGATAAGAAATAATTTATTGATATCGACCCTTAATACATTTTTATTATTTATTTTTTATTTTATTTCATTTTAATATTATTCGGATTTTTTTTTATTCTTACGTAGATTTTTTTATCTTTGTAGGAAAATGTTTATAGTATAATAAAATATGAAATAGATAATTAATTTGTTATCTTTGAACCTTGTGCACCTGGCTTTGATCTATGTATTATATATTATGAAAAATATATAGATCGTTAATTTGATTAAATGACTGATTAGTCAACTAATTTGTCTTTATAAATGAGGCAGGTTTGTTTGGAAATTTTTGGAAGTTCCAATTTGTCATGTAAAGGAAATAAATAATTAAGGAGCTGAATATTTAATATTTATTAATAACTCTTTTCACTCGAACTAAAAATAAGTGAGAGTTTAAATTTTTTTAAATAAACTGTATTTCCAAATCTCAAACCAAAACGAATTCCCAGTTCATTTTATATGCAAGCTCAAATTCAAATGTCATGATAGCATATCATACATGTTATATAAAATTTATTGGCAAGAAGAATATTAAAAAATTATCATCGATAAAATTATATTTTGATAAATTTTTAATTTATTTCAAAATGAATTTAACAAGATATACATATGTATAACATTAAAATTAGTGAGATTTTAGGAAGGAAAATTGGGACACATCAGAATATTTATTATCACTTTTAACTCTCAAAAAAAAAGAAAAAAGATGATAAAAAAATTTCATGAAAGCTCAAATTAATTTGACATTAGTCATTTCTATATTTCATTCAATATATCGATTTTATTTTTATATAAACATAATAAATAACAAAAAAAACTTTTCATATCACCCTACACAAGTGAAAAAAAAATAGTATATTTAAAAATATAATTTCACTTTGTTATTTTCATTATTCTCTGTGAATCATGTTATCCAATAAAAAATTTCGCACTTTGAGTCTTTCAACTTTATAGGCAATATGACATGCAAAATGTTTGCCCCCGCATAAATTTAACGACATGTATCAGAGGAAGAATTTTTGTTTAGACTTTGTCCCATACGATTTATTTACGCCTATAAGCCATTCTGGCTGTACGCCAGATGTAAAGTCTCACTGTTCATTTTTAATTCTCTCTTATTTTTTTCTCCACATTTCTTTTAATTTGTCTTATATATTCATCCATTTCATTTATTTACTCACTCTTTTTTTTCAACCTCGACATAATATAGACAGCAGACAAGATATATTTATATTTGTAAATTGCATAAAAAATTGCGAATACGATTTTTTTTATTCACCAGAAACGTTTTGCGCGTTGAAAACGATATACGATATGTACATATCAGGCATTTTTTTTTTCTTATACACATGTGCAGTCAGGTCATGTATAAATGCGCGTACGTCTAACTACATATATAATGTACATATATAATAAAAAAAAAAAAAAAAATAGTGAGGGAGTAAGATGTAGTATGCAAGTATGAACAAGATAGAGAATGAAAAAAATTGAGGAGAGGAGCCAAATTTTACGCCATAGGATTGTATATACCATACAGCGTGTCGTGCATTATTCACGCCTCATGAATCTAAGATTTCTTCACTGTTCGTTGCTTATATATACGTATATATGTATGTATACATATTTGAATGTCGGACGAATTGATCATATCGTTATTATATTCTTAATATCGTCTTCATACATCCACAATCTATAATATTTCTAAATTTATTGTAGCATTTTTTATTATCTTTAATTCGATTGAATTGAGAAATAATTAATAAACCTGTTTAAATATTATTATTTAATTCAAAATGATTCATTCGTTTTACATTTTTTCAATATTAAATTTTAATATTAATCACAATTAATTTATATTTGTGTGCTAAATTTATGATATCATTTTTTCAATTGGTATATTAATTTTTATCAGCAATTACACGAGACATTTTCTTTCTAATTTTACTCTAATTTATAAAGAAAAAATAAAATTATTTATATTTTATTAATAAGATAAAAAATACCAAGTATTTTAAATAATATTTCAAAGTCATTCGATGGTTTTTTTTTTTTTATTTATAATGAATAATATTTAAATTAAAAAAATTTTTTTTCTCTCTGTTAATATATTCTTAATATTAATATGAGAACATAATCCCCAAGAGTGACGAACGACAATGGTCTTGATTGAACAAGTTCCCAAGATATTATGCAGTGTGAAAAAGGGAGAAAAAAAAGGAGGAATTAAAAAAAAAATGCAAGTGGAAAAATTTTGAAGAGCTTGCGAATTGTAAAACCTTCTTTTTTACCTCCCATCATCTTCATCGTCTTACGTTAAATCCCAAGCAGTACACATACACACACCCCTCTCCTTCTTCAAACCAGTTTGACTTGTCGCCCACGCGCACTTCTTGACGGTACATGCATAATGCGACCGAACAAAACGTGAGCAAGAGAGGCCACCAACATGTGTACGTCTGCATGTGTATAAAAAAAAATAAAGAGAG
>JAQQBR010001832.1:3094366-3128396 GCA_030347285.1 Microctonus hyperodae
AATAATTAATAATTGTATTTGTTTCATTGGGATTTTTTGTTGGATTTCACGCAGATTGCAAGTGAATTGAATACAGCAATATTGAAAATGGAGCACAGAGAATCAACGAGTCCACGATTAAATAATCTTTTAAAAATGATATTATGGGCACAGGATGAATTAGATAAGAAAAAAGTTAAATATCCAAAAATGACGGACCTTGGTAGCGCCACGATTGAAAGTCAAAAGTAGTATTAATTTTAATTCACATGAAACAGATGAAAAAAATATTGAAAAAAAAAACCATAAAAAAGAAAAAAATATTTATTAAAGTGATTTACTATAGTCTTAAGATTTATGAGTAATTAACGGAATATGTGGAAAAAAATAAATGTAGAATATTTTTTTTCCACGTGCAAAGAATGAATATATCGTAAACAAAATTACTTTATATCGAATACTTTACAAGATAAAACAATGTCAAATAAATTTAATTGTAAAACGTAATAATGGATTGTAGATTGTAAAATGAGAAATTAAAAATGAATGAAGAAAAATAATAGAAAAAAAAAGGTCAGTTTATCCTATTAATTCATAATCATACAAATTTTTTAATTAATCGTGATCACTGTGTACCATTGAAGGAGAATTCTTAACAAAAATGCACTTAGAAAATTCTCTACCTTCTTTTTTTCATTATCACTACTGATAATTCAATCGAAATCAAAATAAAAATTGGACAAATTATGATTACAGGTATAATTTTACATGATCGCTTTTACAATAAACGAACGATTGTTGTCAAAAAAAAAGTGCAATATTTCAATAAAATACATCAAGTTAATTAAAATATCTTCAATTCACCAACCAAACACATATTCCATAGCTTTTGATACAAGTCCAGTGGACTTTTGTGGAATATTTTCCGGGGAACGAACAGTTTGTGGACTTAAATGTTGACTATAACCCACAGCCAATGGTCTTGCATTTTGTATACGTGGTGTTCGTAATATATTCCCGGAATCTCCTGTACTTTGATTCATTTTTGTTGGCGATGAAAATATTCTCATACTTCCATTCATTCCACGATTTTCCTTCTCAACATTTAATATTACACCCTCATCCATACAAGGTGTTACGCCAATCATAATTGAACCCGAAACAATATTGCCATTGCACGCAAGTGCTCTCTGTGCCTCTTGTTCCGTTGCACATTTCAAATGTATCCAATTACTTTGTGAATGTGGCGCTGAATGTTTATCCACAATACGTACTCTATTAGAAATATGTGATAATACTGTATTCAGAGCATCAGGTGGAAATCCAAAAACAGTTATCCAACGTAATAAACCCTGTGCTGCATCATTATTTCCAATATTAGAAATATTTTCCATATAAAATGGATCATTTCCATTATTCAATATACTTCTACATTGATTACGTGATAAACTACGATTTGACGTGCTAATAAATGTTTCTGAGGGCTGTGGTGTATCTAAATTATCAAATAGACCCTTTGTTGGTGGTCCACCTGTATGATTTTCACTTCCAACTCGTGGACTTCCAACTGGACTAGTTGTATTAGCAAATATTGCTTTTTGTCGATTGTGACGGTAATCCGATGATGAATAACTTGAAATTGGTGATGGTAAATTTGATCCAATATTGGGATAACGTGATGGGTCATTTGCATTAGATATACTCAATCTTGCAGGCTAAAATAAATTATTACGGTGACTTTATCTTTTAATTAATTCATGTGTTTGAAAAAGTTATTGATTGCATTTTAATACTAACAGTTGTATTGTCTCCCAATAAAAATCCCGGCAAATACGCAGAACTACAACTTGGACTTCCTGGTGTTTGTGCTGGACTTCCCATTGGCGAACCTAAAGTCATTGGCTCCATCTAAATATTGAACATTTGTGATTAATTAAATATTTAAGAGATTATTGTTTGTTTAATTTATTGAATTTATTTAATATAATAATCATCGTACTGGTCATTTTGGAGCTTGATTTTAGGTTATGTTTACAGTTTCTTGGGACATAGAAATGGATTTTTTTGCAATAATATAACAATATATATTTTTAATTATTAAAATTAAATTTTTATACACTGAAATAATTGATATAACAAATGTTATCAATTACTCACCTTAATTTATTATTATTTATGTTTATAGTAAAATATTTTATTCTTTTAAATCCAGAATACAGACACGTTTATTTTTTTTCTCTTTTCTTCTTCAATCCTGCGACAAAGATGGCGGATAATTTATTATACGCATGTGTATTGTGTACTTTTTTCCCGCGTAAAATATATTTAATTATAATTTTGTTAGGAATGATGATAAATAAATCAAACGAATCGGTATTATTAATTTGAAATCGAAATGTATAAAAAAATTTTTCTATCATATGACAATAACTTTATAAAAATTATATTCATTTTTTAAATAATTAAGTCAAAGAGTAATAGTATTTGAAAGACATCGATCAGTAAAAAAATTATGTTTTTTTCTTTGAGGTTCTCCGTTGCCATTGAAGGTAGTTTTTGTGAAAAACATTGAAATCTTTTGGTTTTTTGATGGTTGTGTTGCTTCCACATCTTCCCATTCAATATCCACAGCTTTTTCATCGAGAATTGTTTCTGCCGTTGACCAACTAAATCGTACAAATTGTGGAAAACCAAATATTGGATCTATATGATCACTCAACCATTGTTTAGTAACTGGATCATTAGGATAACCACTGCCATATTCTTTCTGTATATCAGGCTCAAGAAAATTCCACGCCCGTAATGCATGATCTCTTGATACTTTAGCACATATACTGGCTGCACTAACAATGGGATAAGTTGAATCAGCTTTTTTTGCAACAACAATTTTAGCTATTTCTGGAAAAACTGATTTTAACATTTTTTGATATTTTTCTGGTTTCCCCACAGTGTCAACATAAATTTCAGCAACATTAACTCCTGCATCAATTGCACCTTTGATTAAATCAATAGCTGAATTCATTGATACAGCATTTAATGATGTTTTACATCGTCTATACATGCTATTTGAAATTATATTTGGTGATATGGCTTCAATAGCCCATCCAATTTCATTGCTTTTATTACATATTTCATCGAATATTCCATCTCTTTGTTCTTCAGTAAGAGTTTTTGAATCAGCACATCCTAAATCTACAAGTAATTGTTTTTTTGATATTGGTGCATATGCAATACCATAAAGCATTGGACCTAAAACTGGTCCTCTTCCAGCTTCATCAACGCCCAATTGACATGGTTCATCTTTACATATTTGTGGTACCTAAAAAAATTATTATTTGTGTAATATTATAATACAAATGGTTGATTCATTTATTTATTAATATAAAAAATATTAATGGTGAAAATTAACCTCAGTTTGGTAAATTTTATTAACACTGTTATCACTTTTGCCAAAATATTTTGTGAAATCTTGTCGACATGTGATGCGTTTTGGTATTTCATTATTTGTTGAAGATGTTAATTCCTCCTGAGAAATATTCATTTCATTATCGTCCATGTCTGCTTCAAATTATTCGTGAATGAATAAAAAAAAAATACCGTGCAATTGTATGTTTTCTGATAATGGTAATTATTGTTACAAATGCTATCGGCACAGTATGTATTTATATATTATGTACAAATATTATTATTATTATATTATGTAAGGTGGATTTCTAAACGATTGTTCGTTTTGTGTAGGTTTTCATTAGTTAGAGTTTACCTTACCGACCAATGAATGCATTTCGTCAATAAATGTTTCCACGGTAACCTAACCTAAAAGCACACTTTACAATGTCAATTCCACGTACGAGTATATATTAATAAAAAATTATAACCTCTCTATAAAATGCGCAAATATAAATTAGTATTATCATTAAACTTTCAATTTCCACAAATTTGACGAGAATTTTCAAGATTATTACATTAGAAACTATTAAGCATTAGATCATCATGAAAGTTTTAGTGAAGATTTTGCAAGGAAGGGAGTGTGTTGTTGAGGTGAGTACATTATTTAATTGATAATTGTTTATGATTCTCCATGTATTATTTATATATTTACTTTTTTTGATTTACTAATAATAATGATTTATTTTATAACCTCAAAAATTAAAGATATCACCAACGGAAACGGTATTGGAATTAAAAAAAAAAGTTCGTGATCTATTGGGAATAGATGTTCCACAACAAAAATTACTTCTTACTGGAAAAACTCTTGCAGGTGAAATAAAATATTTTATCTTGTGCATATAAAATTCCTATTTGAAAATTTTTAAATTAAATATAAGTATTATTATTTATATAAAAAAATGTGTTTTTTTTTTTTATTTCTAGATGAAAATCCATTGAGTTTTTATCCTGGGATAAAAGATGGCAGCAAATTGAATTTAGTTGTGAAAAAAGAATCTCAAGGTCCGAGTGAAGATAAATCTGCACAAAATAATAGTGGAACTGCTTTATTAAAAGAATCAGTGGCTAAAATTTTAAAACATTATTATACAGAATCAGAAAGTGAATCAATAACCAATGAGTTCGTTAAAGATTTGAAAAACAAATTGAATAAACTGAGCTTTGACGATTTAGAAAGATTAGCGACCGTACTTCTTCAAGATCAGGAAAATTTAGCCTGATTAGCGATGGATGTTACGTAAACTTTTTTTAAGTCACTATTATTATTTCAGAATAAAATCATTTACTTAACAGTAGGTCTTTGGTATATATTCTCTACATTATTATTAATATTATTATTATTACTGTACTCAAATGATGTATGATGTACATGACAATGTCCCATTGCATGAAAAAATGCTTGAACATAAAATAAAAAAAGAAATGGTTTATACAGATGCAAACTTTTACAAATACACACTAATTTTGAATAAATATAAACAAATTTTTTTGTAGGATAATAAATTTATTATGTATAAGATCTATAAAATAGGAATTGATTCTTGTAATTTTTGAGGTTAAGGGTCGGCCAGATCCAATTGTCTAAAATATCTCGCAACTAAACAAACAAAAAGATTTAATGTTGCTACTGTTCGATCATCATCGGATATAGTGGATGAAATAGCCTGAAAAAAATAAACATGAATTAAATATCAATTATAATATTATATTTGAAAAGTTTATTATGTAATTTCGAGAAAAAAAATTGTTCTATAGTTTCCTCTTACCAAATTGGCCCGTACTTTTGAACATGCTCGTGCTAAAGTTCTTAAACATGAACAAATATCTGGGTTTAATGGAAGCTCCAAGACTGATAGAAGCGAGTATAACCATTGTCCCAATTTAATATCAACAGATATTTTTTTTTCAATTTCTTCAACAAAATATTCCAAAACTTGTTCAATTAACGGTTGATTCATTGATAAAATTACATCGAGCGTTGGAGGATGAGCGTTAACTTCACGGTCTTTTGATCCAAAACAAAAATCCATCCAGCCTATTTGATCATCAATGCATGGCTGCATACAACACAAAATAGTTAAAATGAACAAAGTCTTTAATTAAAATTCCGTAAATAAACGTACCAAAGTTATCAATGTACTTTTCCATCCTGGAGATTTTTCTCTTTCAATTTTTAGTCTTTCTATGTGAAGTCGAACATCCGAAAAATCAGCTATTTGACATTGTTGCCACTCCAATGTTGGACTCAATTCTGCTGGTGCTTTCACACATCCTGCCAACTTTTTCAACACTATCCATTGTTATTATTATTCCCTTGGAATTATCCATATTAATTCATTGCAATAATTAAATGTACAATCAATAATAATTAAATATTCATTATCTAAAATATTGAAAACTCACAGTTTTTATATCATAAGTTTGTTTTTTCAATTTATCTTTATCAATTTCGACTACAACTACGTCATCACATCTTTGTGCTTCGATTCTAAAACAAGAAAAAAATTCATATCATTAATTTGTTCCATTGTCATTCGTATCAATTATGTATGAAATTCCAATAATTAAATTACACAACGCGTTTTATATAATCCTCGCCTGAAAGTGGAGGCGTTGTAAAATCAATATCGTCATCAATTTCTCCAACAAGCAAAGCTGGTTCCTTCAAACAATCCGCCATATTTATTTTTTAATATTATGTAGGAATAAAATTTACTTGTAAAATCCCAAAATTAATTGGAATTAAATTGATTATTTAATTTCGTTGTAAATTTCATTTATAGGTTATACACATAATGCACGTGGAATTTGTATTTGCGTTGAGAGAGATGGCGTTCTTTTGAATTCACAAACATATATGTGTAAAAAGCTAAAATAAAAAATTTAATTATTGATTTATTTATAATCTACAATCAACTCTAATGCAATCTTTAAAAATTATGTCATAATTCTATTCACACATTCAATAAAATAATCACCTTAGTGTTCAATTTTTTAATTTTGTAACTAGTTTCCCGCGTATTATTCAAATGGCAGATGGCGTAATTATACAAATCCTATTAACAATCTTTTGTATATCTTTATTAGCAAGGGCGTGACATTAATTTTTGATGACGCTCTTGTAGTTAGGGCGTGAGTTTGGTTTATTCAGAATTGATCATTGTTGATCATGTCAATTATTTTTAATTATTATCAATATTTATAATTATACTATACAATTGGAACACAAATAATACGCAAAAATGAAGCGTATTACTACGCTTATTCTTATTAGTTTATATCTATTTTTAATTCACGGTAAAACATTTAAATAAAATATAGTTTTATTCTAATAAATAAAAATATGAATCATCACAGTAGTTAATAATTAAATATCAAACGCAATTGAATCATGAATATTTTTTATCTAGTATTAATTTTTTATTCGATTTGTTAATTTTATTCCAGTTGATTTAACCACTCAAGATGAAAGTACCTGCCAGATCCCTAAAGTTGTCAGAGGTTCCTGGTTCTCTTGGGAACTTGGCAAGCCAACATTGACAGAGATCAATGCTGAAACAATGACAAACAGAGGATCTTGTTTGACTATGAAAGAACTCGTTAGATTGCAGTATACTTTTATATTTCAAAAAGATACTTGTTATCACTGTGTACGACTCACTGTACGAACAATTAACGTACTTGAAAAAATGGAATGTGAGTAATCCGTTTGAAAATAAGTTGAAGATAGTTGAGTTGGCTATTGATTTGATCGATTTATCATGTTTGATTGCAGTAAGTTGTGTAAATTTACCGCCTGATGTGGAACCAACTGTGGAAAATGTGTGTCGAGGATTGGGCAAAGCTCAAGAATTTATCACACTTTTTTCGGAAAATTATAAACCTGTTAATTGTAGATCTGCTTTAGAGGGTGTGTGGCAATTTGCTTATCAGGTACGTAGTATATTATTATTTTAAAAATATATTGGATACAGTCATTTGATTAAATTATGATAAATTAAAAATTTTGTGTAATATTACAGAATAGATTTAGATTTACTGGAGAATGTAAACAACCTGGTGCGGAAATTCGATCCTGCCAAACTGCGGGAACACAATTTTTGATTACAAATCAAAAATTTAATATTACATATAAAAAGTGTACTAATATGGCCGAAACATTTGACGGAGGTATACTTTTTTTTTGTTTAAAATTAATTATATTTTTTTATTATTCTAGTTTATTTATTGATGTATTTCATTTCGGATTCCAGTTGTGGAGTATAGTTGTTTGGGCGATTGGTTTGAGGGAAAAAACCATTATTTCGCTGTTGCAAACACAAAAGAATCGAGAAAAGATGAAAAGTATCGATGTTTTTTAAAAAATCGTGACGACGATTTGTACATTGGTGTGTCAATAACAGCAGAATGTAATACTTTAAAAAGTGTGGAACAAAGTCCTGAAAGATTACATCTTACTCCAGTAAAATCAGAAGTTGTTGAACCAGGTTGTCGATTACCACAAAATATGTCACGTGAATGGATAAATACTGCTAACACTGACGCCGATGTATTTATAAATGAAACTCATATTATCGAAACTTGGTATCCTGATGAGGGACGATTTAGAAGAACTATTTATGTGTGCCAAGAGCAACGTGATTCTCGAGTCATGATGGCACGTTTGACTGTCGATGGATGGTAATTAATTAGTTAATTTTCTTCAGCATTAGTAATATTTTATTCATTTTCATTATTATGTTTTCAGTCAAAAAGATTATGTTTGCTTTGATTTTGTACCTCAGCATCATAATGTCATAAGATTTCGAAAAGGTATGGCTGTTATAAAAAATGATTTCTCCACCGTGTGTTCATGGGTACAATTTCAAAATAGAGAAAAGTGGATGTATGATTTACTCGTAGGTATGTATTAATTAAATAAAAATAAAATTTATATTTATTTTATAAATGAAAAATTATATTCTAGCGAAAGAGCCTGTTCCTGTACGATGCCCCGTGGCCGGTAAATTTATGTTTACACAAAAAGGCGATATACCATTCGAAACACGAATTTTAGGTGGTGTTACTTTATCACCACGACCAAACACTTATTGCAAACAAAACATTTCTGATTTTTCTGTTTGCGACAGCGATCAAAAAGAAATTGCAATCGATGAAAATTATTGTCTTTCTGTCGATCATTTAGGACGTCCAGTTGATATTTACAGTAGGTTATGAATAAAATATTAATTTTATTTGTTTTTTTAATCCATCAAATTAATATTCAAATTTGTAATTTAGGTGATCCGGATTATAAGATGAAATGCATTGGATATTGGAAGGAAAATTTGAAATCTTACTTAATTACATATGATGAATTAGATCCATCCAGTAAATATCGCTGTTGGGTTTATCAAAGAGCTGATCTCAATCGTATATTAATGTCACAATCAGGTGCACCATTTTGTTCACTTGCACAAGATGTAACCAGCAGTAATTATACAGAAGGCGCTGTTGTTGCATTAGATATGACGGTGAAATATTCTACATTTATCTATTTAAAATAAAATAAAAATTAATGTGTTTAAATAAACTTTTGTTTTAAATTACAGGAATATGAACGTGAGCGCGATCAATGTCCAATGTTTTTTGATGACGGTTCAAATCCATGGGCACATAGTGAGAGCAATATAAAAGTTTTCCGTTTTGGGAATTACGCTAATATAAATCGTCCACCCGTCTTACTACTTTTTATTACACTAATAACTATACTATTTTACACTCGTAACTAAATATTCTGAATTGTTCTGATTTAACGGAAATCACTCCAACTACAAATTTTAGTACATAATATTCGTGATTATTATATATAACACGTTAATTTTGTGTAGATTACTTTTTCTAATAAGCTACTGATGCCGTCCATGCGTAACGTCCAGCATACCAAGTGTCTCGAAAATTTTTAAATTATAGACATATCTCTGATCAAATTAACGGAAATTATTAAGTAGAGCATTCATATTTTAATGTACAACACTAATAAATCTGATTTTATGGCAATTTTATGAGAATTTTGAGACTAGGTATGTACGCAAAACAATCGTAAAAAGCTATTTTTATGTAGATATTTTGAAAAATTGTACAATTCAATTTAAGTTATAATGCATTATTGTGCCTTATATATTAATATTTTTCACTACTCACATATAGGATTATTAAAAAAAGAAAATAAAAGAACAAAATTTATTATTGAAATAATCACTACATGATAAATTGATTTTATAGCTTATATTATATTTTATCATAAAATTTTTACAATTACTTTTATATGATGTATTTTGTTGGAATATTTGAAATATACAATAATAAAAACAAATTGCGTGATTGAATTATATTCATAAAATAAGTTCGATGTATATATAAATAATTCTACTTTGTCCAACTGACTTTAGGTATATCAAAGTGTTCAGTTAAACTGTCTAAATGTCTATTAAATTCTCCAACTCTTTCTTTATGAGTTTTTGACGCTTTTTGTTTTATTCTCTCGGTTTGCTGAAATAAAAAAAATACACAATAATATTGATATATCAATTTTAATTATTTATATGAAAAGTTTATGTAATAAATCCCACTGAATTTACCATTTTTTCTTGCATTTTTTGAAACGCTATTTCTGCTTTTGTTCTTCGTACTTCCACGGTTTTTGGAGGTTCTTCTTCAATTATTTTTTTGACTTCACCAAGTTTGCGTTCTTTTTCCTTCTTGCGTTTTTTTCTGAAAAAAAAAAAAAATAATAAATAAAATATTTACAAGTTGATTGAATTTATTATGGCATGCAAATACAGATGTATGAATACATACTTTTTGCTAATTGTTTCGGCATTTTTTAGTTTTAAAGGACCTTTTGCTACATAAGCATAAGGATCATCCTCTACTGAAGACATTTTTAATTACAAAGCTTGCAAAATTTATACACTTTTTTTTTGTTTAATGTCAAAAGAAAACACTGAATGATATCAAACAACCCTTAACCTCAAAATATGTGATGATCTGAAAGTCAGTTTTGGCGCAAGCGCACTAGAACCCGTTATACATTGATGATTGATGATGAAATATATTTTTGAACATCGAGGACATTAAACACAAAAAGTAGACACGATTTGGAGAGAGACAATAATACAATTATGAAGGAAGACGTATATCTTCACGCTTTTTCAAAAATTCATTATAAAACAGAATTTTAAATTTATTTTCTTTTATATTCTTCCGAATAATCAAATAATATAAAACAAGAATAAGATGAATGTGCAATTATACTTGACAAATAACTTTAATGAACAAAAGACTAATAATAAATATATATACCATTGTTGAACTGTGTGTCTACATGTTAATCATTTAATTTGAATGAAAGAATAATGAAATTGATACTCTTGTGTATAGTATTTTTCGTTATTTGCGTACGAAATTCCAATGTGTAAAAAAACCGAAAAAGCGCCCCCTACAACTCATTACTACCGGGCCATTATCATAATAAATATTATTCTTTCAATATTATGTAAAAAAAAAAAACTATTATTTCCAATCGATATTTAATTGTTAATCTCTAATTTGGTATTTAAATCGTCACTGTATTTGCGTCTTCATTGTAAAAATTTCGTGACAAATGTATCATAACTTACAAAAAGACAATTTACTGGATACTAATAGCACATAGAGGGTGACGATCAATTATATAATCATTTCATGCTAGTCCCAAAATACACCTTGAGCTTATATCATAATCAGATACAGAAGATTTGTCGATAATACATTTGTAAAATAAAAATAAAATAAATAACAAAAGTAATTATTTCATAGCTTATATATATATAATATATGTATATACATAACGCAACGGTCATATGTTATAATCTACGGATTATAATAAATTGATCTGTATATCAATCTAATTAATTGAAATTTTACAAATATTTCGTTTTATTAGGTGTACACATTTAGCGACGTATTATTTATCAATAATTTAATTGTTCCTCTAGATCATGAATTTTTTCAATGTGATAACTAAATTTAATTATTTTTCTTTAATGCATTATTTTTTTTTTTAGTCAATGCATTTACACCATAGTAAAGTTATCAATTGTATCTAAGCTCGTAATGCAATCTACAAAATTGGAATATTTTGCATGATAATTAAACAAAACGAAAAATTAATGTACCAAAAAAAAAGCACAAATATTTTTTAATCAATGAAAATATAAAAAGAAACTATCCTTAAAGCTACGTGCCATCGGCATTGTGCTTGCCGTGCAATGATGTTTATAATAATTCGTACGAGCATCTCTTTTCACGTAAGCAATTAATTATTTAATATAAGACAAATTTTTCATGATCAGCATTCACCATACTTATATATATATATTCATAAATATTTTTCATAATTCATGACTGAAGCGAATAATTGAATCATCTTCTCTATTATTCCATTCATTTATCTCTTCGATGCTTCATTCTTTTAATGTATTGTAAAACAAATAAATCAAATGACGAGCATAAAATATGCCTCGACCGTTTTGTTACTCATACTCCATTGTATTGAACTCTCCATTCAAAATTAAAAATAAAATGTGTATTAAACGTTAATTGAATACAATTAACGAACACCACCTTTAGAATGAGCTATGAGCCATTGCAATGTTATATCAATATTATCTTTTTCTTTACAAGAAATACTGTAACAGCATATTTCACGATCTTGAATGGCTGAGAGATTCCTAAAAAATAAAAATAACAATAAAAAAACAATTACAAAAATTCATATTATCAAATAATAATTTGTTTAAATTAATAAAATAAATTGATATAAAAATAATTACTTACATTCTATCTATAAGACCATTTTCATCAAGTGCATGAGACAAATCCCTTTTATTACCAAGAACTAACACTGGAATACCAGATAATTGTGGTTTATCCAATAAATTATGCAATTCATTACGACTAGCTTCAATTTTTTCAGGATCAGCAGCGTCTACCATGTAAACTATGGCATTTACTCCTCTACAATACCGTTCCCACATGGATCTAAATCGTGGCTGTCCACCAATATCCCATACTTTAATTGTTACATTGCCCTTGGTAATCTTTCGCATATTAAAACCTACTGTGGGTATCATATCCTCGCTAAATTGTCCTGACTGTAACAATAAAAAATTTAAGTAAATAAAAAAATCAAGATACTATAAAAAAACAAGAGTAAGAACAAAATCAAATTAAAATCATCATTCATTTTCAAGTCTAATAATATTTATCAAACTTTGTAGAAAAAAGAAACATATAAAAAATCCCCATTAATTCTCTTTAATAAATAAAAAATGAGGTGCAAGAAAATTAAGAAAATATAATTTTATTTATTTTTCACCAGTGAAATTATCAACCCTTGTTACAGATACCAATCATCCCTACGAAGCATATTGCATTTATATTATATTAAATTGACTGTAGCCATCGACTAACCAAAAGAAATATCGTCCTGCTGTTTTCAATGCATCGAATAAAATAAATAAAATAATTGAAACTTACAGAATAATATGATATCAATAAATACAATGGAATTTATTCTATCAGATAAACGAAATAAAAAAAAATAAATTTAATAATAAATATGAAAAAAATTAATATGGAATATCGTGATGATGGGTGTCGTACCGCGATGACATTTACAAATGTCGTTTTGCCACTGTATTGCAGTCCAACGAGTGTTAATTCCATTTCCTCCTTCCAAAATAATGACTTAAACCAGTCCAAAATACGATTTATTAACGCCAGCATCCTGGATAATACCAGGTAAAAATCCGGCGAATAATTTTAATATGAAAAAAATATGTTTTTTATCTCAGTGCACAGCACAATCACTGTTTGACATGTACATGGACTGTAGAGTGGTGCAGACACACGAAAAAGAGCAAACAAGCAAAATGAAGAGAATACTACGTCAGAGCTCGATGTGTTAGTCATACATACAAATAAAGTTCACATCATCAGCAGTAGCTAACAATATATACGCTGTTGCATATACACACTTGTGCACTTTCGATGTATCGAATGTGGATATAGATTGCAGCCAGGGCTGGTAACCTAAAAATGATGCATGTATAATTAAGTATTCATTTTAATTTATTATTATTATTACTGCTGTTATTATTATCAATGGAGAGTGGATTATTGTTAGTTATTGTCTGGGAATATATAAAGGGTTTTATGAATTTTGGAATAAAATATTCAGCTGAATAAACACGAAAATGTTTGAGTCTTTCCATAGATTAGATAAATCGACAGGCGTGTAGGAGATGGTGGAAATTGTGCGAAATATGTGCAGTTTATATTATATGTAGCTCTTACAAGTTTTGGTTTTACTTTGGATTTATCCAGAGGTCGCCATTTATGAGACTGGTATTAATAGAAAATGAAAAATTATATTTATTTATTTATGGCTTGAAATATGATAATTTAAAATTGATATAAATATGTAATGAATTAATGGGTGGGTGGACTATAATTCTTTTTGAAATTCCGATATATATTTGCGCGGTAGAAACAGCGCTATCTATGTGTGTAGAATATCAACTAGTATTAAAAATCAGATTAGAGCACCTACTGACAGAGGGCCAGACGAATCATTTCCAAGCTGATTTATTTTTTTTTATATACAGATAAAATACTAAAATGGAAAAAAAAAAATTGATGATGAATCCAGTGCATCATAATATCAACATGTAAATTTAGTGTCAGTTTTTTTAGACAGCGTCATTTTTATGAATTGAATTACTTGCCTGAACAGTTATATGATAAATGCAAGTATTTAAAAAAATCCATTTAAAATTGTTTTTTAATCAAAACAATTATAATTATTATATTCTTCAACTAATATACTCTTTTATTGCAGATATATTAAAAAGTTATGGTGAAATAATTTTGAAAAATATAAAGCGTTCAATTTAACCTCAAATATGAGTTACAATAAAAAAGTATCGTATTTTTATAATCCAGACGTAGGAAATTTTCACTATGGACCCGGTCATCCTATGAAACCTCATAGATTATCAGTAATACATAGTCTGGTTCTAAATTATGGACTCCATAAAAAAATGCAAATATATCGACCATATCGTGCGAGCACCCATGATATGTGTCGCTTTCATTCCGATGAATATGTTGAATTTTTACAGCGTGTTACGCCACAAAATCTTCAAGGATTCACAAAATATTTAAGTCATTTCAATGTTGGTGATGATTGTCCAGTGTTTGAGGGTCTATTTGACTTTTGTTCAATGTATACCGGCGCATCATTGGAGGGTGCAACAAAATTAAACAACAATTGTTGTGACATTGCAATTAATTGGAGCGGTGGTTTACATCATGCTAAAAAATTTGAAGCATCCGGTTTCTGTTATATTAATGATATAGTCATAGCTATATTAGAATTATTAAAATATCATGCAAGAGTTTTGTACATTGATATTGATGTTCATCATGGCGATGGTGTACAAGAAGCATTCTATTTAACTGATCGCGTTATGACAGTGTCATTTCATAAATATGGCAATTATTTTTTCCCAGGGACTGGTGATATGTATGAAATTGGTGCAGAAAGTGGTCGATATTATTCAGTAAATGTACCATTAAAAGAGGGAATTGATGACACGTCTTATGTTCAAGTATTTAAACCAGTAATTTCTCATGTAATGGAATTTTTTCAACCAACTGCTATTGTACTTCAATGTGGCGCTGATTCATTGGCAAATGATAGATTAGGATGCTTCAGTTTGAGTACAAAAGGCCATGGCGAGTGCGTTAAATTCGTTCGAGATTTAAATGTTCCATTATTAACTGTTGGAGGTGGAGGATATACTTTGAGGAATGTCGCACGCTGTTGGACGTATGAAACATCATTATTGCTTGATGAACAAATAAGTAATGAGCTTCCGTACACAGAATATCTAGAATATTTTGCGCCTGATTTTACATTACATCCTGACGTTGTCACCAGACAAGATAATGCTAACAGTAAACAATATTTAGAAGCAATTACACGTCATGTTTATGATAATTTAAAAATGGTACAGCATTCACCAAGTGTTCAAATGCAAGATGTACCGTGTGATGCGTTACCACCTGAGGAAGATAGACAGCCAGAACCTGATCCTGATTCACGACACAATACACAGGACACGGATAAAGCTATTGAACCCGCTAATGAATATTATTCTGGTGATAAAGATCAAGATAAAATGGATGTTTCTGAATCGTGATGTTAATTATCTATTTTATTCGCATTATTAATTATTTATGTAAATAGAAACAACGAACTTGATATTGTATATAATCATACACATTGCAGTCATGAATTCATTATAAGTTACTATAAATAAAATTTGTATACATGAATGATGCATAGTTATTTTTTTTTATTTATTTTTTATTATTTCAACATGCATTAGAAAAAATTCATCTTTGAGATTATGAAGGAAGGGTCCGAATATAAATTCAATTTTTCGATGAATACTGTCTACAAAAAAAAAATAATAAGAATACATACCTCGATTCTCAATCTATTTCAATGTTACATTACAAAGTTTATAATTATTTTATGGATTGTCATTAATTCATATTTTTTTTTTTGTATTTTTTTATTGCTATTATTAAATTCTGCGACTTCACATAACAAAAAAATTACAATCCATAAATTAAACACTACCGAATTTTAATTATTATTCGGAATAAAATACTAAATTTTACTAATGCAATAAATTAGATGCCTTAAATTAATTCACATTATTTCTATACAATATTATTGTTGTTGTTTTTTAATTTACAAAAAAATTTTTTCAAAAATAATGCATTAGAAAAATACTTATTGTAAGTATCTAAGAAATGAATTGCATGAGCGCAGATACCCGAACGTTAATAATTATAAAAGTACAAGATTTTTTTTTATTCCATTGTCTCAAATATAAATATTGATGTAATTCATTTGTTTGCTCTTTTTTTTCGTCACATGCCTCAATATAGGTTTATCCTCGTTTTAATAAATACAATAAATGTTTTTTTTTTTTTTTTCATTACACACAATTCTACGTTTGTTTTCTATAATATATATTTTTTTTTTTAATAAAATCTGTACAGTTCTTCGCCGTGTTTGTAAAAATTTTATAACGCGTCGAACGATGTTGGTTATCAGTCTCATGATAAAAAATATATATTGAATTCCAAATGCATTAATCAATATCAGCATTATCTCAAGTTTTCTCTATACATTCTTGGTATTTCTCTATCATGACCACCATCTTCACAACTCTACAGAGCCAACGAATAGTTAAATTATTCTCTTTGTTTTTTTTAAATTCATTCCATCAAGAGTTTGATTGACTAGAATGCCATCGTTCTCCGAAATTTCAAAATAATTTTCGACTCAGGTCTCAAAGTGTTTATAGATACTTGTAACATAAGTCATAACTTGTTGCCAATCAGGACGTTCAAGTTGGCACATGTCACCGATATTCTGTATAAAATAAAAATATAAATAATTAAGAATATGAAATAAAAAGCAATAAGAATATAAATAATTAATTATTATAAAATTATATAACTCACCAGTGTCGTCGGAATACCGACACTTTCAGCTGCAGAAAATGCAAGAGCAAAATTTCTCCTTTTTTCCGTGGGCGTTAAAGAATCATACGGTATTTTTTCTGGTAAATATGAATGTAAAATGGCACAAAGTGCCAAACCATCATTCCATGAACTACTAAAATTTGTTATGTCGATATTTCGATAACCGACTGTTTTATTTTGACACCATTTTAATAAAGCATTACGTTTTGAACCGCCATTTTTTACAAGTCCACATAATGGATCTTTACCAGACAAATCCGTTACACTGTTGCGTCGTACAAAATCAATTGCTTTTGCATTTAACGCTGCCGAGTCAAGTAATTCCTCAGAATTAAGAGTCACTGGTACTGTAGATTTTTGAGATTCTACAAATAGAATTAATAAACACGGCAAACATTATATTATCCATAGTACATATTCGATTTTTTTTTCGTTTTTAATTATTAGAAAAATATATTTTATGAAAAATAATCATTACATACCAGAAAGTGTTATTTTTCTTGCATTCACAGTTTGTGTTTTATTATTATTAGTTGGATTCGCAGCACAAATTAAATTATTAATTTGTTGCTGATCACGTAATGGAGCTTTTAATGCTAAAATATCATTGGTGCCAAGTGAATTAAGAGATGAGGTCGAGCTACTTCGACTTCCTGGTCCTACAATAGATAAAAACAAATTAAGAAAATAAAAAACAAAAAATATATCAACATTTAACATATAATTTCTATCATTCACTAGACGTGCATAAATGTACACGTACCAGCTTTCGCCTGTTTTGTTGCATTCTCAATACTCTCAATTAAACATTTTACAGACAGCCTCGAATCTTGACGAGAAATATTTGCTTTTCTTCGTGCTGCCATTTCCTGTTGAACACTAGTCAATACGCTTTGTTGTGTTTCAGTTGGTGTACTTGGTGCTCGTACACTTGTTGGTGAAATGATTTTCTGATTAGCTGAAAAATATATTTGCAGAATTTATAAATTTTTTACTTTTTTTTGTTTTGTAATATTTATCAGCCAACGATTTTTATTCGCACCAAAAGCAAAACAATAATCAGCACCATTAAAATACATTTAATACATGAAATGGACAACGACAAAAAATATACACAGCTAATTCTCTTTGAATAATAACCACGACATTCAATTTCACATTGAAAAATATATGTATTGCAAGGCGATTTGCTGCGAAGACAATGAAACAAATTAACATAAAGCGGACAATATGTGGAATATAATATTTGACGAATTTATTTATTTTTACTTTCCATCACGTAGTGATAAGTAAAGTATTGAAAATCAACATGAATTTAAAAGTTGATATTGAATTAATAAAATTGATATATTTTATTCGAATCCCATTTTATCGTTTAAAATTTCAATTACTACACTACCTCAATTTCAAATCACATGATTAATTAAACTTTTGATAAGGATCTGATAAATTTTATTTATATTTTCAGACAAAATTTTTACCATAAATTATATCTCTAATGGACTATTTTAATTGACTATCGTGATGAAAAGTACTAGATAATTCACTCTATTTGCCATTTTTATTCAATCTTTTTCCCCTTAATAAACATATACATTAGACCACATCAGCACACATGAGTAGCCCAATTTTCCAATTGAGTCACACTCGATGTCATCATAAAAAAAAATGACAAAATCCGAGGAGTTTACCAAGTTTATCCCGCTTCAAAAACAAACACTGGATTTTTATCGTTTATTTTTTGCGACTTACGGTCGCTCGTCCTTGCACACAATTGATCTTGACCTCGTCTGTGCTCCACATCATCCGAAATAGATTCAAATTTTTCTCTCAATGATGATGTACGATTTGAGAATGTTGAATTTGATTCATCTGATGATTCAGATGCCAAAGGGCTCTTTATTGGTTCGTCTAATGGTATATTTACGATTGAAAT
This sequence comes from Microctonus hyperodae, assembly GCA_030347285.1. NCBI lineage: Eukaryota > Metazoa > Arthropoda > Insecta > Hymenoptera > Braconidae > Microctonus > Microctonus hyperodae. The sequence continues at coordinate 3,113,382 of JAQQBR010001832.1, forward strand.
ATTTTGTAGATGTTGTGGTAATTTTTCATCACGTTTTCTTTGAACTTTTATTTCATCCTCAAATCGTACGAGCTTTCGCGGTGATGGCATTGGACGTTTGAGCAGTATTTTTTCTGATGTTGTATATATATAATTAACATCATCATTATTGGATTTACAATTGTTATCAATTGATGATTGATCATTTTCATAAACAAACTCACGTTCTACATTGTCAGACGATAATCTTGGAATATAAATTTTCGGTTCCATTATTAAATGTGGATTAGGATTATTTAATGGTGCACTGATAAGATAATCTTTAACTATTCCAGATTTATCGATTAATATTGGCTTAGCTGAAATTGTAATTTCTCCACTTTGACAATTGTCATTGGAGATTTTATTTAAATTATTTGTGTTTTCATTTTTGAATATACTTGAATTTGACTTTTGTACAGAATCAAATAATGATTCACCTGTTGAAATTGGTAAATTATAATTCTTATTGCACATATTTAAATTATTTGCACTTTTAGATTTTTTTTCAATGCTTTCACGAAAAATTTTCGTCATTTCTGGATCTACATAAAATCGTAAATCGTCCAATGAACGACCCATATTAGAATAAACATAATCACGGGGAACAAGAAATTTACTATTAGATACATTAATATGATACGCATTTTGTTCAGCTGACTGTATACTTTTGATATTGTTTAACAATGAACTGTCATAATTATTATTTACCCTTGACTCATTTGATAATGAATCTTTGAGATATTCTGATGATGAGCATAACGAATGACGATTGTAATCAGTATTTAAATTCGATGAATATTCAGAAAAATCTTCATTAATAAAATTAGGACACGATAAATTTCGATAAATAGGTTCAGTTCGATGTATCGTACCAATTAATTCTGTATGATTTGAATCCTCAGATAATATTTGCTTCTTTCGGTTTACTATTGAATTCGCATCACCCGTTCGTTTTTTCGTTATTGTTCGGCCACGTTTTAGAATAACATTTTTTCTCTCAGGTCGAGGCTGTGCTGTAGAATTTGTATGACAATCATTTCTGCTACGGCAATCAGAGTCGCTTAGTGACGCTACATCAATCATAATGACGAAAGAAAAATAAGAAAATAAATGAAAGAGTGCATTAAATACAGTGAATGAGAAAAAAAAATGAAATTTTAATAATAATATATAACATGCATAGATTTTAATGTATTATGAAAAAAAAAAAAAAAAATTTATAATTAAAAATTAAATACCTTTGTTGAGCTTTTCCAATTGTGCTTCCAATGATCTCAGTTTATCTCTTTGCGTTTTATTTTCCATAACAACACGCTCGAGTTCTGATTGCGCTTCAGTTTTAAAATCATTAGCAACGCGCACAGTCATAAGTAAATCATTTTGAAATTGTTTCCACTCGGTACTCTCCTCCTGTCGTAATTTTCTTTCCTCCGCGAGTGCTCGCTCTAACTCATAAGAACGTAATTGTGCATCACGTTCACGCCGTTGGGCTTCACTCAATGCAGCTTTTAATTCACGTTTATCTTCTAAATGTCGTTGACATTGAGACTGTAATTCGGACAGTGAATCACGAACTAATTGCAGCTCGGCATTCACAGACACACGCTCATCTTTTAATTGTCCAAGACGATACTCTAAATCATCAATGGCCGATTTTGCATTGTTGCGAGTAACCTGCAATTATGAATGAATTAAATTATATACTTATAAGTTTTTTTTTATTCATTAATAAAAAATTATAGAAAGAAAAATATTAATATATTTTATAATCATTTTATCGAACGAATTAGAATAAATAAATAATTTCATTAATTTTATAATTATATTCATGACAGAATATTACAAAATGACCCAATTAATGTGACGAAATATCAGTCATTAAAATTAATTCATAGCAAAAAAAAAAAAGTTTATGAATAAATTAAAGTATTTTTAATTTATTCATATTTTGAATAGTTGAAAGTGATGAAATAAAAAATACTTACTTTATATTCTTCTTGTAGTTGTGAATATTGATCTCTTAAACGATCATGATCGCAATGTGATCGTGCCAATTGTTCCTGGAGGGCCGCTGCTTGTGTTTCCAGGGTATCCTTTTCACGTCTTGCAGCATCCAACATTTCATCAGCTTCACTTTTCGTCTCCAATTGTCTCGATTGCTCTAATTCTTCAATTTTAGCTCGTGCATTATCCAATAAGGTTGCAAGTCTACTTATTTCAATATTTCTATTTGCACTCTCTTGTCGAGCTTCAGCTAATTCTATATCCAATTGCTTTCGCTCAACATTGCCGGCATCCACGGCCGACTCGAGATAATGAACACGCTTTGCCAAACGTTCTGACTCATTAGCGCTTGTTTCAGCTGAAGCACGTAAACATTTTAATTCTGTTGTCAATTCCTCCTGCTTTTGTAGAAGCGTTTCTCGTTCCTCTTGTGCACTCTAAATATAAATAAGAAAATAAAAAAAAATCAACATCAAGCATTTATTCTTAAAATAAATCAAGTATAAAATTTAAAAAGAAAAAAAAAAGTAAAAAGAAAAATCGTCTTTACCTTTAATAAATCCACAAGTTTTTGTTCTCTCTCAGTATTATATCCTTTTGATGAATCTTGTGGTTTATCTTCTCGCAATAATAATCCTTGAAGTGTATCAACTTTTGAACGTGAATCTTCTAATTTTTCAGTTTGTCGACAAAGTGATTCTAAAAGCACACTTTTTTCCTCAGTAAGTCTCTCATTATCACTTTGTAATTCAGTTAATTGCGCTTGTAAATCACTTAATTCTTGAATTGTTGCTTGTAACTCTTCATTTGTAGAATAATGTGTTTCTTCCATTTGCAAAATTCTGTCTTGTAAGCATGCAACAGATACTTCGGAAACGGAACTTGATGAATTTTTATCCCATTCAGGTGTTGCACATCTTGGATTATCGTTTGTTGCAGTATTACTTGCTGATGTTGCCAATGTAACATCATTTTGCGCCATTGCAATGGACGCACTCGATGAGTTGTGTAATCTCGAGGCGTCGAGAAGTAATTGTTGTTTTTCAGAGTCTGACAATGGAGAATGAGCAACATCACGAAGACGTGCACGTAAAACTTGGTTATCCTGTGTCAGTCGTTCTACCTCTAAACTGTGTTGTTCCTGCACGAGCCATACAGAAACAAAACAAAAAAAAATACATATAAACCTTACGAAAAAACGAAAAAATATCGAAAAAAAAAACCTATTTAAAATAGCAATTGCATTGCATTATTGATATCCTATTATTTTTTCTTATACGTAACAATCCTCACTAACATCAGTCACGTAACAATCTAGTTCTAATCTAATAAATGGCCGAGTAATAATAATAATAATAAAATATGTGTGTGTATATATATAACAATCTGTCACGTCTCCAGGGTTATGTTTAGGCCGCGTAACGTAACGGAAAATAAATTTATTTTTGTTACCCAAATATTACTTGCCATAATTCACAATTCACATGGGTCACCAATAATATTGCGCTGCACAGGGAGGTCAAATAAAATTATCAAGTCAATTTACCGTTGCAGGTGGTAATAAATAACGTTTTTTTTCATTTCGCCTACATTCGCTATCACGCTTTCAACTCTTTCAACGACGCTATATATGATATTTGTACATATATAATATGTATCTGTGTACATATATACATATATATATATATTTGCATGTGCAGCCGTGTGGGTATATATAAAAAGCCCATAAGAGATATTTTACACGATGTTCGGTCGGTAAAGTAGATCCTGATGTCGGTAAGTAGATCTAACCTCTATATATATCTATATTAATGTATATACGTGTGCATACAAATGAGGTTATGTACACTTTGAATGGTCTAATACCACTTTACTTGTGCAATGGCATTGTATAGACACTAAGGATTGTGGCAGCTGTCTCTTCTTTTTATCTATCGAACTATCTATATCTATCTTTTGCGTTAATACCTCAAATACCACTCATGTTTATATATTCTGCCTATTCTATGTGTATGAATGTGCAATTATGCCGTAGGGCGGATATCAAAGGAATGCGAAATATTAAAAAGAGAATGATTGTAAAAAATAAATGAGAATATGAAAGAGTTAAATATTGAATAATTAATTAATGATATAATTGTAATTTGCTATTCAGGTATGGATGTAATAGTATTAAATAAACAATTTCATTGTTTGAGATGCCAGTAAATTAATTTTGATAAATGAATTATAAACCAAAATGTTAAGTATATATGTTAATTAATTTAAGAAAAGATTTTTGACTGTTCATTTATTGATGAATATTTTATTATTGTCATGTTCATAATTGTATATTTATTTTCAAGGAATTTTTTGGGGAGTTGAATTTTTTATATATTTAATTTATGTGAAAAAAAATTATTTTAATTAAAGACCAAACTGTACAATATATTTAATTTTTTTATAACTTTTATTTGCAGATTATTCTCATTTTCAATATTAAAAATTTTAATTATTACAGAGAGAGAGAGAGAGGAGATAAAAAAGCCAGTGCGAATAATTGTGTTTATAAATGAACATTAGGATAAGTAAAGAAAAAATTCAAGTAAATGGCGGAAGTGAATGTTTGAAAGAGAAATATATAAGGAGAAAGGCCGAATAAAATATGTATATATAAACACAAAGAATATATATACCTTGAGAAAAGCAATTTCCGCTCGTAGTTCATGAAGTCGTTTAACATCAACAGACATTTCTCTAAGATTTGCTTCAAGTCTAGCACGTTCTTTGCGTAAGAGCTCGAGCTCACGCTCGAGCTCCTGCATTCTGGCAGAATTTTTCGTCGATGCGTGTTTGGCGTGTGCTTTTATATTACTTTTAACGCTTAGATCTTTGTCAATTGACCAAGATCCAGCTTGTAAACTGTCAGTTTTTCCCTCTAATGACGATACACTTGGTGCTTGACGTTGATGTAATACATTAGATGCCACCTGTTGCTGCTGCTGTTGAATATTTGATTGTTGTTGCTGCTGCTGCTGCTGTTGATGATTTTGTTGACCCGTAGAACTTTGCTGATGTTGCAAATGGCTTTGCTGTCCTCTTCGAAACAACGATTTGAACTTCATCATGGTCACGCGCTACTCTAAATAAAGCCCTATCCAAATCACGATTACAGCAGATGATCATTCGTGGAATAAAAAATTTCAAATAAATTCACGTTACTCAATATGTATCGTATTATGTCAATTTAAATAATAATAATTTAAATGCTACTGATATCAGAATGTATATATGTATATACTTGAAATTTATATCAACAGATAAATATTATTAATAATATATATGAAATATTTTACTATTACAAATTGTATTTTTAGACACCGCCAATCGTTTATATTTAAATTTATACTTGTGATAATAATTCTAATTCTCACAATATAAATATCTTATTCGTTGTTTTTTTTATATGTTTTTTTATTGTATATTATTAAACTGCGCTATATGATTCTGTTAAACACTCGCACTGTTCGCCACAGACACACTGCGTACAATATGAAACGTTCGATTAGTCACTAACGAAAAAAGAATGAAAAAAAAAGAGAAAAAAAAACGAGTCGCGACAACGATTTCTCTTATCGCATCATTCACAAGAGATAACACAAAAAGAAAAATTAACACTCGAAGCGGGGGCGATTATATAGAATCCCAAGAGTACAATTTATTTTTATCGAAAAAAAAATTCACATATATATATATATAGATGTATATTTATAAATTAAATATAAATTAAATAAAAAAAATATTTCTCTATTCTATCGATTCAACTCACGTATTCTTCTTTAATGGCAAAAAAAAGTAGCTAAAACTTGTACTATAATTTATTTATTTTAAAGTGATAAATGTTATATTTGCAAAAGTCTTTATATGCATAATAATTTATCGTTTGAATTTTCCATCGTTGCATCCCGGATCTTCAATATCTCAGGGCCACGATTTCTACCAATGTCTATATGTAACTTCTTATAAAGACACATATGTATGATGTATAAAATGGTCACGAGAGAAATCAGTTTGTCGTGCACAGTAGATATTTTATTTTTTCAATATAATCCAGCACGTATTTGTGCTTTTATAGATTTTTATATACATAAAATCTATGTACATTCATCATTACTTGTTGCTTCCACTAAATAGAACTTTCAATGAGCATACAAAACTTGCTCATCAGCTTTCACAAATTGTCGTTGGATAAAAGAACAAACGATGAAACTGACCAAATGAATTTATATTTATTGAATGAGATACAACAACTCTCTTCTACAGTCTCGACTGTGTCACAAGTGTTGCGCTTCATTGCTCAAATATTCCATTTATATATTTACGGGTTGAAGTGATTATCAACCGTGCCATTGTGCTCAGACACCGAATAATAATCACTACTATAATAAATGCAATGTCGACAATAAATAAAAAAGAAGCCGTCAAAGCCCCATAAAAAAAAGAAACAAAAATTCATAAGTATACTCGGCTTCTTTATTATACTTTCTTTCTTATTTATATCTACATTCTTCTCTTCCTTTTTTTCTTTTTAACAATGAGATAGGACCCAATTGGTTCAAAGGCCCCGAAAGAGGTCGTTCCTTCCACGTCCCAATAAATACATACATAAAAAAAAAACGACTAAATCCCCAACCACCAATTGCTCCGTCAACTACTTTGTCATCGATATTAAAATCATCAGTAAAAAACCAACGAACGAGAAGTAAAAAAATTTACTCTCGTCGTTGGATCGTCTTCTTAACGACATCATGATTATATTTAATAATTCTATCAATTCTCTTTTAAATCCAAATAATTGTCTTCTCCTCAAAATTAATCTCAAGAAAATTGCTATCAATTATTTTACAATCTCTTTTCATAAGTCATTAGCACTTGTGATTAAGCTTTTAAATAAATGCTTGTTTAAAACCGACAAAACCCGGCACGAAACACTAAACGACACCGTACAAGTCGGTGACTGTCGACAATAGTCGAAGTCGGCGAGGGGACTGATATTGAAAGAGAGCTCTATAGGCGCTGTATTCTGTAATAGCGCGCGAGTCTGCGCGCTAAGAGGCCCACTGTCCAATGAAGCCAGTAGAGGGCCATGTTGGCGACGTCATGGAAACAGGAATCGGGGACTCATTTCATCCATAGCAGCATATGTATATGTATACACATACAACCATCTATACACCATATTCATCAATTTAATTTAATAATAAACACATGCCCACATAACTGTCTGTAAACATAACCAATTCTATTTGTATTTAAATAGCATATAAATTCTCTCATTTGTACGTCATATGAATTTTTTATTTATAAAAGCATTAGACCAGAGTATATATTATTATGTACTATATTCAACGCCTTTTATGACAAAATTGTCCTTGAAATTATGCGGAAATAATTGTATGTAATAAGTAGACTGCATTTATATTCTTATTTTCTTGTTTATACATATGACAACATAATTTGGAAATCGTTCATACAAGGATCAATTATTTAGTTATTTTATCTTCTTTTCTTCTCTTAATACTAACTGAATTTAATTTTGCAATGAACGATATGTGAAGGAGAAAAAAATTCATATGGTGGCCAGATGTCAGGTATTACATACATGTACACATGTAGAACGGAAATGATTAGGTACAATGTATATGTATGTGCATATATGTCGTTAATATAAACTTGTTGGATGTCTGTAAAGTAACCGAAAGTGTACGACGTTGTCATGCTGAGCAAAAGAGACGTTGGTTGCGGCGCCAATCTAACGGGACACGCATCGTTAAATTCTATCAAGGTCTCAACCCAAATATATATTCTTACCTGCAGCCTTTCATTTGTGTACTATATGTATATTTATTATAATATTATAGATATACATAAAATAAAATATTATACTGCATATTATTTGTCAAGATATATTAGCTATTATAATTTGCTATTAATCAATATTGTTGTCGTAGGACGCAGTCGGATTTGTTTATACATTGAGTCAATGGAGATGAGGACAATATATATGTGTGGGTGTATTGTCACACCATATATATAAATATGTATCATTATGAAATCATAGAAATAATATATGTTGTATTTTATGAATAGAATCATAAGATATTTGCCAATTTCGTCATTTGAATATGTTTATTATATAATTCGATAATTTTACCATGAAATATATACATGTACTGTGTTGTTTATTTAAATAATCATGTGTCTGTATATGATACTTTGTCGAAACTTGAGGCGGTTTTACTGAAACATGAAAAGAAAATAAAATGAATAATGTAAATCACGATGAAGGTCGCGTGTGCTTTTTATCGTGATATCAAAACGTGTATGCACTTGTTATTATGTAGCTGTATATATTAGTATGACTATAAAATTAATTTATTGAATCGAAGTATACACACATTGGAGAAAAATAAATATCACAACAATGATTATGTTGTAGTTATTTTTATGATATATTATATATGTTGACTATTATAATATGATTTAAAAAAAAATTAATATATCGTGTAACTTTATTCTTTGTTTATCTTTTATTAATTTTAAAAATTTACTTTATAATTATAAACATTGGATATCTTTGAAGAAAAGCGTTATATAGTAACATGAAATAAAAAATATTATCTACATAATTTCATGACTTTTGCAAGAATTATTTAATAATAATTATTATTTTATATTAAAATTTAATAATAATTTTATAATTTAATTTTACAAAAATATTTAATAGTACTTATTATTTAATAATGTTTCTTTTTATAGTACCTAAATAATTTTTTTTTATAATTTTTTTCCTTTGTATTTCTCATGAAATAAAAGTTGAAACAAACTGGCGAATGTCTTTTGAGACAGCTAGACACAATTCGCATGTGAATTTATTGCACGTGGCAATTTGCGAGACATTATAATCATTTGGAGAGAAAGAAAAAAATGGAAAATATATATGATGCTTTCAGTATATAATCGACGAGTGGGCGCAGGATCATGTCAAAGACACAATTGCAATGTCGTATATATATATATGTATACCTGCAAGAATAATTATCGCAGCTGCATGAAACAACGTACACGCATTTATCATTTTATCACAGAAACACAACATATTTGTCACTTTGTCAATATATATATTTTAAATGGCTACTTACATTGCCATATACGTTATTATTTGTTTATGTTATATTGATATGAAAGTCGATCATATAAATATCATTTATTTGATCCTTATTATTTATAAATAATTATATTATTCATTCAATTTATTTTCCAAATGTTTCAAAATTTCATTAAAGCATTTAAAATAATATTAAATAGAAATTATTATTTAAAATAATATTAAATACAAATTATTATTTAGAATAATATTAAATAAAAACTGTTATTTAAAATAATATTTAATAGAAAATATTATTTAAAATAATATCATATAGAAAATAATATTTAATAGAAATTATTATTTTTACAAATTAAAAAAACCAATAAAAACCCTAAAAACCAATAGAAACTTTATTTCCACAACAAACTCAAGTCACAAAAATATCAAAACAATAATTATAAATTGTATATTAATCAATGCTACATATTTACTCGATAATTACTACCAATACACACCCACAATATGATTAAAATGAATACATCAAAGAATTAAATACACACGGAAAAGATCTCAAAGCATGTTTATCATCCACCCACTGTGGGTAGTGCTAAATACGTAACAATTGCGACATTTTTTTTTCTTATTTTTTTTCTCATACATCTATCTCAAATATAAACTCACAAAAACATGCCGGACTCATTTATATAATTGTTTCTCACAAATAAAAAAAAAAAAAGACACCAAAGAACGCATTTAATAGTTCTCATGATGAAAAGTAAATTTACTTTGGTCAAGAGCCACATACATCTATCCATAATCCACAAAGATAATTACACATGTGTGACCTCCATACATTTAAAATCATCACTCACCATGTGCAATTACCACACATAAATACATATACATACACACGTGTAAAAAATTTATCGCAAGATTTCCGTGGATGTTACGTTATATTATTTACCGCCAATAGCTGCAATTATGGCAGAGATCAACAGTTAAAGCGCGAAAAGTTGTTTTGCCAAACGCACACTTTATATACATGTACATACATATGTACTAGTTCAACGTAGTACTATATAATAAACATACATATATGTACTGATACATATGTTTCTAAAGATAGAGCGACGTTGTTGCAGGGGAAAATCTGACCTTGTCCTTACAGGTTTATATAATACCGTGTCTCACTCACAGTGCGGTCAGTTGGTCGATCGTTCGCCCACAAATCGTGTTCAGTTTACTCATCCTAATCGATCATTGTTCAATTAATGAAGCGCGCTTGCGGGTGTGTCAAAATCGTTTCACAGCCCTTCCCATTTATTTTATAAATCGATTTGTTATATACAAGTCTACATAGAGATAAGTATAGGAAAGTAAAACTATAAGAAAGCTTTTTACGATGATTGTCAGTTGATTCTCAACATTTGTCAAGGAAGCTTATCCTTTGAATGTAAGTGATCTTCTTTAATGAATTCAAAGAGAATTTATTTGATGATTATGGAAAATTAATATTAAAGTTTGATTGATATAAATTGATTATTGTTTAATGGGGATATATGAAGTATAATTGTTAATTGTCATTTAGTGATGTGTTGTTTTTATTTCAATGCGCGTTGTGCCCATTATTGGTATTGTACTAAAAGTGCGCGGGTGATGAGTAAATAGCAGCGTCATAGAAAGAAGAACCTTGATGGTACTAATTCGGTGCAAGCTGTATTGCATAATTTTCTGCTGTCATTTCTGGACTGCCTTCAGTTCAGTTAGCTAACTAGCAATCTTGCGATTTATTTATGTATATTGAATCATAAATTGATTTATATATCGTATTAAATTTCAAGGATATTAATTGGTGCGTGTAAAATATTTAAATTGAATTTAAATAATTAAAATAAGATACAAAGTTTATTTATAAATGAACCAAGGATTAAAAGAAAAAAGTTAAGATGATGAATAATAATAATTTAATGGTATACTTGACATTTGGATTGGGATTACTTTTGGCTGGGGGATTTTTAAAAGTTGAGGGAAAATGTAGTTTGGCACCACTTGATGCAGCACGTCTTGAAGAACGTACTATTGCATATGTTTGTATTCACGGTAATTTATCAGACTTAAATGAAATACCCGTTGAAACTGTATGGATTGAATTTACAGTTGCACGTTTGAACTTGATTCCCGCTGATGCTTTTGCTAAATTTAACTATTTACAACGACTGACATTTTACAATTGTGAAGTTCGTGAAATACATCCAGATGCATTTCGCGGTTTAATAAATCTTGAATGGCTCGTATTTTCAAATACAAAATTAAACGTAGCAAAAGCATCTATGTTTAATAACATTCCAAATTTAAAGATGCTAACATTAGATTCAACTGGACTTATTTATATTGAGCCAGAAGTATTTAAATTACTTGGTAATAAACTTGAGATATTAAGTGTGAGAAATAATGATCTCGATTGTTTACCAATTGATGCACTCACTTCAATGAAACACCTTAAAACAATTCGTATTGATCAGAATCCATGGATGTGTGATTGTAGACGTGAATTATTGAATTATTTGGAGAGTAAAAAAATTAATCAAGGCTCATTTGTTCATGAATTAAATTATCATAATCGACGTAAACGATGGTATAAAAATTATTACAATGAAACATATTCATCATCAAGACAAAGTTCAACTCGTGTTTACGATTGCATGGCAGTCTTGGATTATCCCGCATTACCACCAGTTCAATTGCAAGCACAACAGCCAAATCATGATTATTCATATCAACAAAGAATTGAATGGAGAGAAGCCACTGCAAACAGCATCGCTTATCTCGATCGATTGCCAGATGAAATAGGATGGATTGAATTGTATGATTTACGAATACCAACTATACATCAATATACCTTCTTCAGATTTGGTAATACTTTACGAAGTATTACTTTCAAAAATTGCGGCATTGAATTTATTGAACGTGAAGCGTTTGCTGGACTGCATAAACTTGAACGATTGACAATTATTGGTGCAAGATTGCCCACTGTAGCTAATTGGTTCAGGGATTTAACTCGACTTACTGATCTTATATTGGAACGTGATTCAATTGAAAGATTTGAATATGGTGCACTTGATCATTTACGGAATTTACGACGTTTAGATTTACGTGCAAATCGTTTAAATTGTCTTCCTCATGATAATTTAGAGGGTATTGCGTCTTTGGAACGCCTTGAAGCTGCAGAGAATCCTTGGCTATGTTCATGCAGGCGTGATCTTGAGAGCTATCTCATTAGAAAACGAATTGGATATGAGATCAGTAATAGGCGCGCTGATGGTATTAGCTGTATTGATGATAATGATTCAACAACAATTATTCGTCCCACTTATGAATATCAAGTGAGTAATTTACATATACTTATAATTTATTTATTTTTTGTATTAATTTTTTTTATTTGGTGTGTAATTGTTGTGTTATTATTTTGTTTAATTCTCGATAGAACTTTTATAATATTACATCAAGTGGAAGAATACGATGGAGTTGGGGCTATGAGACTCGTGCACAGAAACCAAATCGACCAACAACAACTCCACAGCCACCAATAATTTATGAAACAAAACCTCCGGTGATTGCACATCAGGGTGGATGTCGTCAAGTGTCACCACAGCACTATCATCATCATCATCGTTTCAATCATTTAAAAGGACTGACTTTTGTTTGTACACGCAGTACACTCGATGATATCAAAGAAATCCCATCGACAATTGAAACTATTATATTTACGAATTCAATTATTCACTCGTTACATTCTGATATTTTTCGTAAATTTAATGGATTTTTAAAGCGACTTGAATTTCGTGATTGCGCAATTCAAAGCATTGACGATCGTGCATTCGCGGGTTTACATCATTTAGAGGATCTTGTTATTAATGATAATGATATTGAAGTTGTGCGATCAGAATGGTTTAGAGAAATGAAAAGTTTACGTCATTTGAATTTAGCAAGAAATAATATTGGTCGAGTTAATAATGGTGTTTTCGATATGTTGCCATATCTTACAAGCATTGATATTTCTGATAATATATTAAATTGCATTGGAATTGAGCATTTAGAAAAATTGAAACATTTACGTGAAATAAATGTTGTTGGTAATCCGTGGACTTGTTTGTGTGCAACAAGACTTGCTGGTTTTATTGATGAACGTAATATTAATTGCGCTAGCGATTGCTTGAATTCTGTTCTACAAGATGATGGAGAATCTAGCTGGGGTGGATGTCACTCCACAGGGAATCAACGACCCAGGTAAATTATCAAATCATAATATATATTTATAAAATAAATATTCATGTTGATTTATTGATATAATTTTTTTTCTATTTCTCCATTTGGACAGGCCAAAAACAACAGTACGACCTTTGACATCAACTTCTACTCCGATGCCGCCTCTCTATCCGCACATTCCACCACCAGCAGGATACACAAATATAAGCGGCACCTGTTCCTCAACTCATGAACATACACATTATCATTGTAGCAATGGTGACATATTCCTCACGAGTAATATACCAAGCCATGTGCGTTCAATCGAAATTTATGATAGCTTTATACCGCATTTACCAGCTGCGAGTTTTGCACGATTTGAGAATCTTACGGAATTAATTTTACGTAATTGTTCATTGAGAGATATTGATCCACGTGCATTCCGAGGTCTTTATAGGCTTGAGAAATTGATTATTCGTGACAATCGATTTTCTGTTGTACGAAACACATGGTTTAAAGATTGTGGAAACCTTTATTGGTTGGATTTGAGTAAAAATAATTTAGCTGAAATTGAAACAGGAGCACTTGATAATTTAAAACAATTGCAGTATCTTAATCTTGAGGATAATGTATTTGAATGCATTTATACTAGTTGTTTTGTTCATCTCCCACGATTGGATACACTTGAATTCAGTAGGAATCCATTGAAGTGGCGTTGTTGGCAGGATCTCAGACAATTTCTCGAAATTCGTGCTGTTGGATATACGTACTATAAATGTCCACATGACACCAGAGATTTAATTAAAAATCTGCAAACTTCTGAAACCATTGCCCATGGAAGTGCACCGATAAATGATGTTAATATCGTTGGTTATTTTATATTAAGCGCGATTTTAATTTTAATTTATGATAAATGAGTTGATGAATAGGTGAAAATTTAATTGTTTATTATTTGTTCATGTGTGAAGCTATTGTAGTACCTGATGATGCAAAACATATATCGCGCTTGTACCACTAATTACACTAATTTATATATTTGTTTAGTAATTCTATATGTATTTGCATTATTTACTTAATTATTTATTGTAATATGATTATAAAAATTTTAATTAAATAGTATATCGAATAGTGTATCAATTCAATTCTTCTTAATATGACTTGATTTATTATCTTAAGACATTTCACAAGGTGAATCAATCAGAAAATTTCACAATTCTAGAGAATTTTGCAACATGAATAAGAATATCAATAAGTTCAATAAATATACCCTTTCAATATTAATATTTAAGTTCCAAAAATTTTGTTTTTAGTAATGTTAACTATTTTTTTCTAAAAGTTTTGAATTATTCAGGAATCTAAAATGGAAAAATGATATTATACATATAAACAATATAATTTTGTATCCTACCTTTTCTTAAATTATCATTTTCAGAATTATATGAGAAGTATTCATATATATATTAATTTATTAAATTTTGAATAAAATTTTTTGGTTATGTTTGATGACTTACTTGCGAAAAGACTAATTATTATTTATTGATTGTTTATTAATGCAACTTTTGATATTACACGCTACCACCATTGTTAAAGTTTTTTTTGGTCAGAATTTGTGTTGT
>JAQQBR010001832.1:3168223-3187487 GCA_030347285.1 Microctonus hyperodae
AAAAAGAAATATATTATGAAAAATAATATTGATATACTTGTACATATATATTTTTTTTTTTTTTCATTGTATGTATGTTAAATATACAAGGGAATTAGAGGAACAACGTAATCATCAAATGCATTTGTAAATAAATTTATTCATTACGATATATTCATATTTATTTTTATTCTATATTTTTTTTCACTTTCAAACGAAATGAAAACAAATGAATGTGATGAAGAGTATATTGAAAAATGGAAAATGCTCTATCGATTGAGAAGAATAAATACATTTTTTTTTTTCATTGAATATATATGTATTCATGTGTGCATGTGTATATGTGAGCTTTTGTGTGATAGAGTCTATAGACAAAATGGAAATGTCGACTGTGGGTCTGTACAATATATTTAACTATCGATTTCGTTTGGCACGAGTGCCCACTGTTCTTTATAGACAAAGTATAAAGTATTCATTCGGCTGACAACATAAAGAAAATGGCGTTTACCAATCTTCCAAATGTGACACGAAAGAATGAGAAAAAAAAATCGAAAACGAGAGGAAGAGAAAAATATTCAAATGACTTTACTTAAGAAGAAATATTGAAATACTTTTATGAAGTTAAAGAGAAAAAAAAATATAAAATAAAAAAAAAATGACATGGGGGAAGGAGGCAAAATTTTTTTTTTTTCGTTTCCTCGTGATAGACGCCCGGGAGAATTTTATTTGCGTAAGGGGAAAAATCCCTTGAGGAATGCGATAGGAAAATGTGTGCGCAAGAGAAAATAAGAATAAAAACAAAAATTGGTATATAAATGATTGAATAAAATCGAAGAAAAATTTGACAGAGAATAAAATATTAACATAAACCTACAATTTTGCTATTTAATTATCGCACATACTTGTTACATTAATGATTTTTTAAAAAGTAATATAATATCAATTAAATTAGAATAAACAAATAAATAAATAATCGGAGCTTTATCACACTGAGACTTAACAGCTACACAAACTGGATATGGAAATGTTAAAATACATATACAAGTACAGAGAAACTATCTATATAATAATTGCACAACCACTAGAATATCCGTATATGGGGTCTGCAAGTCGCATTAATATTCCACGATGCTCTCGATCCCCGGAAGGTATCTCGAGGCGTGATACTCGCCTCTAGTCTCTATTTCCTCCCTCTAATCCCCCAAAATTTCTCCACCGACATCATACTCGCCTTCAACCCAACACTATTCCTCCCTCTCTCCTTTATCCTCCGCCCTCTGAACTTCATCTCACCCTCATGTTCGTCAACCAGTCCGAAGACTCGTGCCCAACCGCGTAATCGTCCTCCGTTTTGCATTCCCCACATAATCCACCCTTCCACTGACAAGAGCAGACATGAATCCTTCGGGAATAAAATTTGTATGACATTATATAACACAAAGACGAGTGTCACTTTGACAATGGAAATCGTCGACTTGGTGAATAAAAGAACAAAAAAAAATAATAATGGTAATAAAAGCAATGAGAATGGAAAAACAGAAGGAAAAAGAAAGGAAGAAAGTGGTAGACAGGAAGTTATGTGATTACTATTCTGTTCAAAATTAGGAGAAAAAGGTGAGCTTGTAATTTTTAAGTAATACGCTTTTTTTTTATCTTCTTTTCAACTTATTTCCCATGAGAGACTTTGAGCTGTATTTTTTATAAACGTATCTAGATGTGTATATATACATATTTTACTTATTTATTTTGATTTCTTTTTTCTTGTAGATTTTTTTTTTTTTTGGTTTCAAATGATTTTTCTTTTTTTTTTTTAAACCTGCAAATGAGAGAAGTTATTTTGGCTACCAAAAATATAATCCGACCTACCCATTTATTTATCTTTCAATTTTCCAAGTCTCGAAAGAATACACGTATAAACTCCACTTTATCTCTCTTATATTCTTCGTTTCCAACTATTTTGCCATTTGTGCAATTTCCAACAGTCGAGATTGCTAAAAGTTGTTTGCGATTTTCCTTCCTACTTTCAAGTCTTTAAAACCATGTATGTAAGTTACAGATCGTAATTTTATTTATTCATTATATTTAGTTTAATTTTAATATTTTATTTTTCTTGAAAAAAAATTTTTATCATAAAATATCATAGTATAATTTTTCTTTCTCTATTCTCTCAATTTTTTCACTTGCGCATTTGTAGGCCATTCAATTTTTGTATCACACAAACAAAATACTCTTGTAATCCGTGCAATAAAGTGAATAAAAATACGGGCAATTGTACACACGTAATAGACTTTACTATTTTTATTTTTCGTTTCATTACATTTCTAATCCTCCTTCTGTTTCATAATTTTTTTTTATATTCTTTTATTCCCCATTCTTGTTTGCAGTATTTATTCTGTTTTTTATTTTTTCTTCTTCGCACCCTCAGTACATACACCTCCTGTTTCTCATTTCTCTCGTTCTCAGAAAATCGGCTTTTCCTTGGCGACACACTGAAACCTAAGACTCTTCGACGCTGCTATTCCACGTATATTTCGTGCACCAGGTGGTACCACACGGATGCGGATAAAACAATTTGCTATAAATTTTCTCAAAGTACAAGACATACGAGAGAATACACACCTCTCACTTTAGTCAATATTCTACATGTATATTATTTAAAATTTGTCAAATACATAATTTTATAATTGCAATAATTGCTCGAATAAAATTAATTCCAAATAATATTTATTTTCGTAATTCTTTGAGAATCAATTATAATAATTCGGGAATTTTTTTCAAATAATAATTTGACAATTACGATGAAAGGAAAAATAATACATAGTTGTCAATGAACCATCAAGCACTCTTTAGTCAATAGTTGCGTGAAGAGGCAGAGAGTTAGTTGAGAGGATTAAAAATAGAAAATGTCGGAAAAAATGCAAGCAAACGTGAAAGAAGAGAAATGATAAAACAGAAAGAATAAAAATGTAGTGGGGATGTGCGGGAGATTTATAAAATAGGGAGAGGATGGGGGTGTAGGAGACGACATATTGCCCCGCGCACTGAATGTATTATGCATGAGGAGACGAGACCCCGTTAGGAGGTCTATTAATTCGAAAAATTGTTCCTCTGCCGCTGCCGACAGTTGAAAAGAATTTTTCCAACGTTGCGCGCACGCTCCTCTAAATGTTAAATTGAATATTTTTATTTTTTTTAGTTATTCCATTGTGAAATATGAAATTCAAACATTTTATCTTTATAGTTTGATTTTTTTTTTGTTTTTAATTGTTTGGATATGAATTATATTTTTTGTTGATTAACAAGTTGCAGAAAAATATTTTTGCATTTAGAAAAATAAATAGTTTTTTTATTTTTGAATACAATTATTTGTATAAAAAATTGTTGATAATTTGTGTTTGTGAATAGATTTGTTTATTTATTTTCTTTTTATTAATAAATGTACAAAAATGTATTCAATATAAATAATATTATTTTACTCGTGGTTATAATTTATAAAGAAATTCATTACTTGAATATTGAATTGCAGAAAAACTTTTCACGAGTGAAAAAATTTAATTATATACATTTCATTCAATTTGCAAATTCCGACGAAAAGATTCATTTTACCTACAATGAAAATACAATCCCGATAAAATAACAGAAATTTCCCGGTAATATTGCAATGTAAAAAAAATTATACGTGCAGAAACTCTAGCAGGGTTAAAAAAAAATGGATACTTCTCCGAAAACCATTTTCAAAGGAAATAATTTCAAACTCCACTTTACCGCATTATTACACTGGTAAATTATATAAACTTTTTATTTCTCCCATATTTCCTTTCCTCAATTGCACTGTACTCAGAAGTTACTTCATTCAATAAAAACAATGAATTTATTTTCGAATAACAAGTGAGAACATGAAGAAAAAAAAATTGATGCATAAAAATCCCGATGAAAAAAAAATATTTACTTCAATAATATATGCACCAAGATTTTATACAAAATCGATAACATTTTTCTCTCCACTTCTTTCAACTGTTGGAATATTTGATCCTTATATGCAATTCCACTCCAAAGCCAACAGAAATTTATCCATCTATACTGGAGATGATCTTCCTATTTACCCAGGAACATATTCCTAATATTATTTTTGACCTACTTTCAACATTTTTCGTATCATCACTCTGCTATAATAAAAATAAAAGAAAACTCCCTCCTCCTATAATAAACTCTGAAATAATTGCAATTTATAATTTCTGCATCTATTATATTCAATTATATAAATCAATATATGTTTAATTGTACACGATAAATCCGAAATGAAATATCATACGTTCTTCCAGAGAAAATATTCCTCAATGACTTTTCTTTTCTGCTATACGCATAGAAGTCGTCGTGGTTAACGCATTGTCGAGTTCACGTGAGTATATGTTTGTGGTTTGCCAGAGGGATTGTATTACAGGGTAGTAAAAGGTTGAAGCCCAACACCGCATGAGCACATTGAGTTATATTCATACACCGTACACTCTTGATACAGTGACTATGCATAGATAAAGTAAATGTAGTATCTACCCTCATACTTTAACGCAATATAATTTATATATATTGTAGGATTTAGAAGTGACGGGTGATGCTACAAGAAAACAAAATTCTAGATAGAACAAGAGATCATTTGAATACAAATATAAATAAAAAAGAGAAAAAAAAAATCGGACATTTAATTTATTTTCTAATTAATTAGAAGCTAATATTTTCATATGTTGATTTTATTTGGAAATAAAAAAAAAATAATGAATAATAATTAATATGAAATAATAAATGATAAATAATAAAAAATAATGAATAAACATAAAAAAAAAAATAATAAATAAATAATTAATTAATAATTAATAATTAATAATAAATAATAGAAAATGGATAATTAATAATAAATAATAAATAATGAAATGAATCATTAATAATTAATAATAAATAATTAAAAAAATAAATAATAAATAAATAATTAATAATAAATAATAAAAAAATAAATAATAAATAATGACATAAATAATTAATAATTTATGATGAATAATAAAAAATAAATAAAAAGTAATAAAATAAATTTCTGTTTAACCTTTATTTATTTATATTTATTTTGATGTAATATAAAATATGTTTAGATTTTTTTTTTTTATTTGACGAGTAAACTAACGCAAGTTAAATATAGACGTCAAAGGGAAGAAGAGTGAGAGTAAGAGACGAAGAGAGAGAAAATAAAATGCGAGTATGGTAATATGTTAATAATTCTTATCAAGCGACCCCAAGATAGTCTCAGACGTGATGGTGGTTATATGTTTTTCAAGAGACACACCATAATATTACTTTAATATATAGGTACACACACTTTCAGACACTGTGTGTACAATATGCAAGAGTATGTACAAGCAATATTTCTTCTAAGATGGCACATCCGGGTGTATGTCCTCTATGTGCTGAGGTCTACGTGCTGATACACCTATCCCACCGGAACACGCTTTCATACATATAGGTTCACGAAAATTCTTTGATATGTCTATATTATTATTACTATATACTCTTTACCTAAAATAGATATTGTACGGTATCTAAAGAAATATTGATTGGAAAAAATAAAACAGGAAATAATATATATTCACAACTATTTGAATTTAAAAAATTTAATGCCATAAATTTTCTTATTAAATATTTTTCTAAAAATATAATTAATTTTAATGCAATATCGAATTAGTATAATAAAAACGAATGTCTTAAACGAAGAAATTATTAATTACACCCCGAAAAATTATCAATAATATTATTAATATTGACAAATAAAATAGAATATTAATAAACGAAGAATTAAAAAAATTTTTATATTTAATCCAAACAATTATATAAATTTACTCAATTAAAAAATATTGATAAATTATTTATCAAAACCCCATTCTATCAAAACAACATCAATTAAATTAATTATATAAATACATAAAACTAGATAATAAAAAAACCATAACAAACAACAATTTCTACCGGATTAAATGCATTTTAATTAGAATAACAATATGTATCTACATTCTATACCTATGCGCAGTGATGATGTGACTGGAATTATGTACGTGAGTGTAATCTGTGAACACGAAATGGTGAAAATGAGAAGCGTCAGCGCGTGTATAGTAAAGTTATGTGCATATAGCAAAGACGAAAGGGTGCATGAGACACTTATTATTACATCGTGTGTCGTATACGTGAAAGTATATCTCAGTAGGCAACATGTTATACTCGTACATTTGCCTCTCTCTGTCTCTCCCAACTCTCCAATTTCCCCCTATTTCCTCACTCTTTCTAGTCCTCATATATACATACCTATACGTTACTCTGGATCGTAGTAAAGCCCCAAGCGTAAACTTCTGTGAAGCAACAACGCGTCGAGCTTTGCGCTTAGTAACTTTTCAGATAATTAAGTGCGTCGCAACTTGGTTATAAGGCACGTAATTGTGTTTTATATGTATAAAGAAACCAGGTCTGCGATTTGTGACGCGCTTACTGGACCACGTCATTCTTATATTTATATACATATAACTCTGGTATAGTATGCGAATAATGAACTAGAAGTACACTGGCAATTAAAAAGAGTAATATTTGAAGCAAATAAGGGCTGCTTTGAAGTATAAATCCAAAACTTTTAATTACATTATAAGTACAATTTATAAATGTTCATTCTGTTAATATTTAATATTAATTATCAATTATTTTAATCAAATTCAACTTTACAAATAATGAATATAGTAAATATATATCAATAAAAAATTTTTATCATAAAATTAAAGTCTTTCTTCAAGTCTTGTTATTTAATTTAGGAAACGGAGAATTTTTTTTCATAATTAATTTTGAATTTTAATATTTGTTTGAAACGAATGATAAAATTCAAATGATGTTCTCGAAGAGTATAATCACGATACATTGTCATTGACAATTCAATAACAAGAGAATACGCGGGTTATTATTACTGGAAAATATGGTATATCTGTTACGATTATAGTACAGTGCTATCAGGATTATAGCTGGATCAATAGTAGGATTATTCCTGGTATAAACGAGACTGCTATTCTCGACTTTCCAATCAATAATCGAGATTAAAGTGGAGATCATAACAATATATACATGTACGTATTTCTATATATACAATAAATATAACATGTATATATACAGAAGTTCGTGTGCTGCATGTTTTGTCAATGTATACAATCGGAGGAATTGTTTTGTATAGAATGGACAGAGCAGCAATGATATTCTCTTATCGCAAATAAACCATGATAATTGTTTATTGATCATTTAATTCCGAGGACATTGAATGATCATGTGAATCTATTTTACTCATAATGTGATAAGCAAGAAATATATTATCAATATTGAATTATATACGTTAATTTACCATCGGCAATTATTGAAAAAAAAAAATGAAGAAAAAAATAGAGAATGAATTAAATTTATTTTATTGATGTAGAAATAAATTGGAAAAATTTTCATGATTTAATTTAGTTGAATTTTTTTTATTTAATATGTAATATATATTATTTATTTATTTATTATTAATAATACATAGCTAAGAGATAATGTTCAATAGATTTTTATTCGATTAAAAGTGTTTTCTAAAGCGAAAATAAATAATTACGTTTAGTAATAATTTTAATTCAATACTGCATTTTTTAATGTTGAATTTTTTGAATTTATCACTTTCTTGAAGTGTTTTCTAAGTGGATTACATGGTGTGTAGCAGTAAATATGAATAATACAATGCAATTAATACACAAAATGATGAATAAATTTTGAGGAAACAAAAAATAAAATAGAAAAATAAACAATTAATACTGCTATGTGACAAGAAGTTAAAAGTGATCCCTAGCACCCTTCTTTCGTCTTTCCCTGTTGCTTTTTCGGTATGTGCGGAGGGACAAATTGGACAAATTGCGTGTATATCGTAGCGACAATTAGCTAATGCATCGGAGCATGCGAAGGTTGCCACATAGCGATGCCAGTTTTACCAAGAGCCACCCTCTTGTGTATATAGTATCCTCTCAATTTCCTCCCACTATTTTGTTGTGTTCCCTACTGTGTTGTCGTCTGGCACACACCTTCAGAGAGGGAGTGAAAACCTTCTCTTCCTCCACATAAATACCTCTTTGTAATCAGAAAATAAACATATATGTAACCGTAACTTATCATGATTTTCTCATCATTAATTTTTTATTCCATTCATTATTACTTTTGTTTTAAATATAATATTGAAGGATAAAAATACATTTGAATTGTGATTTGTTTGTATATATTTTTTTTCTGACCCTGGTGACATTTTTTTTTTCTTTGATGTAAATGGGTGAATATATATTGTATCTTATATCAATCGTTTTATCGCGTGCTTTATGGTTCTGTATATAAAAGTGTAGATCGCATGGGACAAAAATGCGCTTCATCACGCGATTTATTTTATTTTATATTTATTGTATTTTATTTTGCTCTTTCATTTTCGATAGTATTTCCACATTTGCATTTGTGAGTCTGGTCAGGGTCGCATGGCCGTGGTGTATGTGCCATAGAGAAATAAATAGAATTTCAAACGCGAATGTCTTTTATACAAGCTGCATTTGCAGGATTTGTATATTTTTTTTTGGATATTATATTGATATTAAAAATAAACAAAAATGTTTGACGTATTTTATCTAACTGTTCACTTCAATATTACAACTGCGATTTATTATTAATACCCAGTAATTACACAAAGGATTATTAATAAATTCATGCAGTAATTTATTGAGTTGTTCAATACATTTATTAAAAAAAATATAAAAAAAATTTCCATGACTAATATTTTAATTTGTATTGATTATTTTATTGAATATAATGTCTTTGGAATAATTATTCACTCACTTTTGGATTTAATTTAACCAGTTTTACATTATTGAAATTAAATATTAACTCGAGTTATTAATATTACATTAATTAATTTAATGCTCTTAATTTCAATAACATATTCTTAAATTTAACTCGACGTATTTTTTTTCGATGCTGCGAAAACAATTATTACATCACATGTGTGATGGACAGTTGTACAGAAATAGGCAAATAAAAAATGCACTTACGATTTGTTCCGTGCAGTACCATTGTGAATATTGCGAAGTAAATTCAATGAAGTCTGTCGCGCGACACCAGAACAGAAAAAAAAAATAAAAAAGAAAAAAATCACGTATCACGTATACTTAATTTATATATATTCCTGACCCGCTCAAACTAAATCTTCCGTTATTCTATTCTGATCTCCCGAAAAAAAAAAAATCGTTTCTCTTGCATAAAATACCAATTAACTCATCATCACAATCTGCATTAAAATCAATAACTTATTTGTCTTCAATAAATAAATCTATTCCAACACTTTTATCCAATTCATCCTGATTAAACTTGAAGAAAAAAAAATTCCTACATACACAATATTTCTACAAACGAATTAATAAAATATCAATTATCCTTCACTACAAATCAAAACACAATTTAAATCCTCTATACTAATTCACCACAGCCAATAATAATTTTTCCCTCTAAACTACCTCTCAAAATCCCTTCACAAAATTCAAACTCATTCAAACATATTTTCTAAAATTATAAAAATCATTATTTCAATATTCAAATAAACTCATCAAACTACATAAAAATCATAAACAACAATTAAATAATCAAAACGTAATTATTATCCACACGTTATTTTGCTTGCGTAAATTTGCGCAATATTCCGCCACTCATAAAAGCCAAGTTCGAAGTATAAAGAATATAGAGTGCAAATACGTGAGTCGATCTATTCGTTCTATACAAGAAAAACGAACCAATAAAATCCCGGAGACGTTCGGGCGTCGCGGGCGTCGCAGTGACTGGCAAGCAAGCTACATCGGCGCCCTCTCACTAATTCCCACCACATTTTAACCCAACTCACAACGCACACACAAAGACAGTACTCCTTGTCTCTCTATTCTACTCTCATATTTGTACGCTGCTCTGTCCCAGTCGATTTTCCTCCTCGCTCGCGCATCCACCCCTAACATGCTTCATCGCTCTCACATCCCCCCATTATTTATTGTACATATATACATATACACCTATATTGCACTCCCTGTGATAGCATCCCTTGCACTTTGTCGTTCTCACTATGAGTCTCCTCTCGATCTAAATCATACTTTCTCTATCTTCATTCCTCCATTTGGTTTTTACCTGTACAACGTGTCTATGTCGCTCTTACTCTTTCACGTTCGTTGTCGCGACGAAGCTTCCATCCATCCCTTTAAGAGATGGGGTGGTATCGCGAGCCACGTGACATCGCAATCGACCAATCCTAGTTGGCGCTACGTCATACAGGGGTTCTCAGTTATTTTATGGCGAGTGTTTGAAACGTGTGGGTGAGTTGCTGACGAGGCTGTAGATGCCACACCACAGTGAAGGGGATGACATCTATGATGTATGTATGGATGGAGAGGGAGGTTAGAATATAGTTATGTATTTGGTGTGTCAAGATTGGAGGGTGAGAGGGAGGTTTAAAGACGTTGATTGTGACAAGCGTGATATGAACGTCGATCATGTAAGTTGTCAGGGTTGAATTTTTTTTTTTTGGTTTAATTTTTGTTCGAGGGAACGAAATGATTTTTGATTAAATTTTTTGTTGGTTTATGATGGAGAATGAAAAATTTACAGGTTTAATGTCATGGTAAAATGATTTATATGTAATTGTGGAATTTAAAAGTGTGGACAAATTGATGTTGAGTATGAGAAAAATATTATGTGGGTTTTTGTTTGAGATATTTGAGGAATTAAATAATATACATGAATGTGTGTGTTTGTAAGTGTATGTGTGAGTGTAAGGAGATGGTGATTTATGAGTGAATAATAAATAATGGGATGTGGTTGAGAGCTAAGCTGTAGAGAAGCTGAAAAAAAATAATTATTGATCTAGGTTTAAAAATTCTTTTAGAAACTTTTTTTCTTTTTTAACGTAAAATAATTTTCGCTACTTTGCAATATTGACTGCTGCATTTTATCTATGTATTAAAGAATTTTTTTATGCAGGGGATTTTCCGGAATTTCGTAAAAAAAAAAAAATAATGTAGATAAAAAAATTTTAGATAAAAAAAATCTATCAAAAAAGTTGTGAAAAATTTTTTAAATAGATCAAAAGTCATAAATTCTTATTATATCATAATTTATATTTAATTTCCATTTTATTTTAAATATATATCTACATAAATTTATATTCATAGTTATATATTTCAACAAGAAATAATTGAAATAATCAGAAGAAATAAATAAACAACTGGAAATATTCCACCTCAATAATTTTTTTTCAGAAATAAAATTGTAATAAAAAATAAATTGAACAGTAGAAGAGTCATAAAGGAAATTAAACTCTCCAGAAAATAATACCACTAATGTCTGTACATACACGTCCATATTCACTCGGTCTATGTCTACATGCATGATTAAGTTAAAAATGTATAATTCTTTGAATAAAAATTTCACACCGCTTTTCAATCATAAAACAGAAAAATTCCCACACACCCACACAGCGATCGTATTTTTCTACCGATATCCACCAGACTATACATACATATGAATAATTTAAAACCGCCAAATAATCCCGGGTGTAACAATAGAAAAAAAAAAACAGATGTAAAAAAATACAAGTGATATTATTCCAGTTACCAATCATTCACCAGTTACTTCATATCTACATTTTTATTATAATCCCAAACTATTGAAATAATATTCCATTCAAAAGTTTTAACTTTTAATAATTAAACATCAGGCTTAATCTTATATTTTTATTATTGTCACTTGATGCAATAATAAAAAAAATAAAGCAAATGTAGAAGAAAAAAAAAATTTTTTTAAGTATCTAGGAAAAAATTATTTTTATTAAAAATATAATTTTATTCAACAAAATTTGTGTTTGTGGGTGTGGTTATATCTAATATATCCCACCTATATACTCATATATACACCAAGATACATATATGTATATACACCCAGAAATTATTCAGAATGAGTATATAAAGGGAAAGAAAAAAAAAACGAACGGGATGGTAGATGCCACGTGGCCTCCGGCATTTTTCTCGATGGCATCAAGAACATCCAAGACAAATACATACATATATATTTACATACATAAACGTATATATACATATATATATGTATAATCCTACAGATGATCTCTCGCCCCTTTGTCGATTGGAATTTGCAGAGGGGCCAAGAGCAGACGGCACACCATCATGCGGCCCAGCGGAAAATAAAAGAAGAAAAAGGTAAAAAAAGGGAGGAAAGACAAAAGTAGAGGATTGAGGGCAACTTGACAACTGAGGTCCCCTCACTCTGTGTATTATCATCCCCCGTGGCAAGTGCTCGCGTCACCGATCGATGTCTCTATTAATAAAGATTTATTTTTTATTTATATTTCTTCTGTTATTTCATAATTTTTTTTCACCCTTATCATATTTCAACAGATTAAAATTTAAAAATATCAAAGTCTATGATAAATAAACTACCAAATACTTTATCTTTATCTTCCCCTCCTTTGTTTTCTCACGATAATGTATGCAAAATATCGTGTGAAGATAAAAGGCCAACTTAATGTGTAAGTGCATTTATTTTTGGATCCAAAGGTGGGGCTCAAAAATGAACACACATGAATACATTAATGTTTGTATAATACGTATAGGTAGATTATTAAATTATTATCAATTATAAACGATATTTATACAGTAAATATATTGATAAATGTGGCATTATCAAAATTTGAATTAATAATAATTATTATTAATTATTACATAATTTAATCCCAAATTAAATTCCAAAGCGATTTATCTGAATAATTTCCTCTTAAAAATTATTTGTTTAAAATAAATTTAAAAATAACAACACAAAAAATGAATTCCAATAAAGCATAAAAAGCTTCATAATTTCCAAATTCAAAATAATATCAAAATGAATTTAATATTTAGTGAGATCACGATATATAATGCAACGAAAATTGTCTAGTGCATGAACGATAATTTGATTCAAGTTTACCACCAATTGCGTCTGGATCCGAACAAGCTCATGAAATTTATGGTCATCGAGGGATTGAATATGTGAGTGGGGGAGTGAAATCGAATGAGAAATACAGATATAGTACTGAGAACTTGATGCAAAGTGAGAGACAGTGACAGTGATGTTATGTATAAAATTAAACGCAGATCGAATCATATAACCGAGCACATATCGGATATTCGCAGCACACTAACTCAAAGCTTTTGATGATACCGCGAATACCGCATGTAGCACAGTGTGATTGGTGTGAATATACATGTATATACAAGTATATATTCACATATACATGCATATATTTAGCAGTACATATGCGAATGTGTATGGAGAAAGGCAGAGAGAATAGAGCGAAGCTTAATGATCCTCATGAATCATCCTTGGGGCGCGCTTGTGCGTGGCAAAGACATGCATATGTATACACTATACATATATAAATATATATTTATATGTATATATATATATATTCATATGTATATGGCTTTATAGTGTTCCAACAATCCGTATTCACCTGTCGGCTATGTCGCTTATGTGCTCGCGATATGTGACAAATATTCCAGCGAGTCTCTCGGCTGTCATGCACACGATTACATCTCTTTTATCAAAATATCAAAACCCGGCATTTGGAATAATGAAAATAAAGTATAAAAAATTTCCCTGAAATATTCAATGTGAGTTTTAAATATGTTTATATTAAATCAATTGGAAAGTAATATTTCTGTGAATATTTTTATTCATATCTCGTTCGAGAAACAATAATTTTTTTCTCTCAATGTGGTATTTAAAATTTATACACTATTGCTAAACATTGTAGATAACAAGGGTGATTACATCGTTGAATGAAAATAATAAAAAAAGGGAAATTTTATCTATTTAAAATTGACGATGTTATTTTCCTAATAATAATTTTGGATAAATTTTCTTCGTTTAAATTAATATTTAGTATTTTAATTGTTCTACCTAATTTTTTTCTTTGATGTTTATTTATTTGTTAATTTTATATTTAATGGCATACTTTGGTTTATTTATAAAATAACGATTACCTGTAAAAGGTTGAACGAAAAAAAATTGCAATTTATATTGAGACTATTTAACTTTCGCCCTTGCTCATTCGCCCAAAGTTACATTTTATTTATATGTATATAGCCAATATGTATTTCATGTACGTATGTATATATTACATACCTATGCTTATTGCGTTCAAGTTGAAATGAACTCATCGAGCTCAACAGAATTTCTATGAGCCAATGTGTATACACATTTATGAACAAACTCAACTTTCATACTCTCACACATATTTCTACATATGCATGTATGTATTTGTATATTATAGACGGATGCATGAGGATATATCCGATTTACTGAAAGCTATTTTCAGTTGTAGTTCTCGTATTTATGCGAATGAGAAAATGACAAGTAAAATATGTTACATCGAGTCATATGTCTGGTATTTATGCATGTGTATTTTTATTTACCACAATGAAAAAACGTCTCGCTTGGGTTGAAAATAGCAGAGTGAAAAGGGACAAATGGTTAAAAAAAATACACAGCACTTTTATACATATATATCTAAATGAAAAAAGTGTGTCACATTAATTAAACTCAAAAGTATACATACATCTACATCAAAAAATATAAATATTAAATAAAAAACGTCGACTTGAAGTTTTATTTCGTCTCGCGATTGCAGTAAAAAAATTTTAATTTAAAAATAAATATATAAATTATCAAAGTGCATTTATTTTGATATGATTTATTTATTGAATATATTTAACGTTTGAATTAAATCAAAATATTATTTCGAAATAATTGATTGAGCTTTAAACAATTAATTTAGCATTATATGTAAGCCTCAAAAATCGTTTAATAAAATAATATTTATTTTGCGAACGTGTAAATACATTAAATTCGAAATGATAATTGTGTACAATAGTTAAATGCAATTATTCGGAATTTAGATACGTTTCTACATCATGAGATTCGATGATACGATGGTAGATGCACTCCCAATTTCCAATTATACACACTTGCATATTGAATCCCACGTGCGTACTTCAACTATACGACGGAATAACCGCATTATTGGATGTACATTGCAACTAATGTGTACATACATACGTATATATCTATTCACATATAGAGAGAGATAGAAAATATTGTATCTGTACGTGATGTTTACGGATATAATTAATCTATTACTATTGACGATAGAGTTTACACATTTTAGCTGTATAAATGTAGAACAGAGACTGTGAATTTTACTTTGAATTGAAATTTAGGTTAAGTAGATGAATAATGATATTTGCCAACGCCGTAAATTGATATATTATTATCTTAAATAATATTCTCGAATTGAAAATTAATTGAAGAATTTTAATTTCAAATAAAAGAATTTTTCTGCTGTTTATATAATATTTATTAATTATGAATAAATAATAATCCATGTCTGGGCTTGATGGAAAAATTATTTATATCGTATATTATTGTAATATTTGTTAATAGTTAAAAATAATTTAATTATTGTATTGAATAATTTTTATGTGAAAATACACTTGGATATGTGTAGATAATTTTTTTTATTAATCTTCTGGAGAATTTTTGAATTTATAAATTATAATATCTTTGTTAATTAATGAGAAACACATTTATCTCAGAGTTAAATTTACATGATGTATTTATTTATTGGAAACAATGGGAAAAGAAAGGAAGAAAAATATGAAACTAGTGAAATAAAATTTAGTAGAAGATGAAGTTTGTCCCATCGTGAAACAAAGAGAGGAGGAATTATATGACGAGAGAGCAATAGGGATGTCCTGTGGCAATTTCCGTTCTTGAATTGAAATGTTATTGCGTTAGCGACACGTTACGACTTGTTTCTCTGTCTATATCTCGTGTCGGTTATTCTCTCTACTCTTCTGTTTCCATTATTCTGTTCGAGCATGGTCGACCCACAGGATAAAACGGAGAAAAAGTGACATTGCGAGAGAATATTGATAAAAAGGGAAAGAAGAGGGAAATGGGAATGGGAATGAAATAAGGGTGAAGCGGATTATACGCCAGAATGAATGAAATGAACGAGATTCGAACGCGGAATTCAACGAGAGGAGCAAAAGAGGAAACGAATCTCGATCATTAATCTCATCGTTCTTTTTGTCTCTTTCTCTCTTTTTTTCCCCCTTTATTCTGCTCTCTCTCTCTCTCTTTCCCCTCTCGTCCTAACACTTTCGTATTTCAGAATCGAATTAAATCGGTTTTGAGAGCATGTTCAAACGCGTGACGTGAAACCTATCATTTTTTTACGACTCCTCGGAATTTAATTCATATTTTTTTTTTCCACTTCATTTCAACATTTTTATTTGCCGATCAGCAACTGTCGTAGGGTTAGAGGGTTAGCGAATACAGAGTAAAATTAACGACGGCTTACAGTGCGCATACACACTCACATATACTCATCAAAATTCAATAAACTCAATTATATTATTCATTCGAATTTTTTATTACGTCACTCAACTCAACTTTACATTCATTATTTTATTATTTTTATCGCAAATTCACTCTACCAATTTTACATTCAAATCAACAATAACAATAAAAATAATAATAAAATTATTAATAATAACAAATAAAAGAAATAAAAAAAAATAAATCAATAAATTTTTCTTCCTACATTTTATTTCTTCGCTTCACTTCACAACCCCTATTTCCGTAGAAAATCTTCACTGGCATTCTCTTGACTTACCCACACGGGACAAAGATGAAAGTGGATGGCTGAGGTAAATATATATATGTATATATGAGAAAAAAAAGAGAGAGAAAAATGAAACAAAATAAACGAAATAAGGTGAACGCCAAATATAAAGGAAGATGTGAATGAAGAAAAAAAAAATAAAATAAACGGACATACACAATACAAAATAAAAAAAGAAGTGAAAAAAATCTAGAGAGTATAGTATACATATATCTATGTATATATGTATATATATATATATAAGTGTGTGTGTATTAAAGAGAGTGAATGAAGAGGGAAGAGAGGGAACAAGGAGAGGAAGAGGAAAGACCAAAAGCCACATGACTTTTATTGCTCCCGAGCGCGCTAATCCCGAGCAGCCATAAATTCATCGCCCGGGAATTGCTTCTTAACCTCGGGCCTTGGCGAAGGATTGAACGACCTGTCGGGAGTCTTAAGGTATACGAACGTGATTCCCCCTACCATACCCTCTGTATACTTATAGGTGTACATGTGCACGAGCGTGTCTGTGTATCAGTAAAGCACAATTCGCGAGAGGGTGGTCCGTGGACCCGATACGTTGCGCCCACGAATCGTTCGACGATGGCGACGAAGAGAAGGAAAGTGCGCTTACGAAATTTACGACGGAATTTGGATAATATAGTTCAGTCTTTTTCGGGAAAAGCTGATGGAAAACGAGAGAATGAAAAGGGCTAGAGAGAAAATAAAAAATAAAAAAATAAAGGAAGAGAAGAAAAAAAATGGGCACCATAATGTGTGACATTAACGAATGACATTGACTACAGGGTAGTTTTATACAGTGTCGCTCCATTTGTTTGACATATTTGTAATGAACTTGAGAAGATGAAAAATATAAAACAAAATGTAAATATTTTTATATACGAATTATATAAATATTTATATGGGAAGATTAGTTATTTATATAAGGGAAAAATATTTTTTTATATGGATAATTAAATTGAATTTTTTTAGATTGATTTTAATGATAAGAAATAATCTGTAGAGGATTTATTAATTGTGATAATGATAATGGGATTATTATGGAGAATATTTTTAATTGACAGGAAGATGTGTGAAGATGAGAGAAGAGAAAAAAATTCATTGTGCAACAGCTGTGTGTAACAATCGACCGCATTGATGGATAAAAGTTATTTGAGGGTGTCTATGTAGTGTTGGAAATTGAGCGTTTTGATTGGCCAGTAGTTAAGGCCAAAAACGCAATGCGCGAACGTCAGATTTAGACGAACAGATTAGTAATAGGGGAGAGATTTATGTGTATATACATATATGTATATGTAGGTATGTATTCACCTATCTATATTTGGTTAAAGTCGATCACACAGATTAATGCGTTAGGGGCAGACAGGAATTCATCCCTAATTGATAGCTGTATAATTAGTGACCCGATCAAAGATCAATACTATATTTACTATTCATGCATTAATATTATTCCCAACACTTCAATATTATTTTTAATTGAATTAAATTAAATAAAAATATATCACGGTTTAATAATTTCGGTATAAAATTCTAACTTGCTCTAATGTTACTAACAATTAAAATTCATTTTTTTAAATAAAGATAACATGAATTTGAGCGAAATAAATTTAAGAAAAAAAATGTATTTATTAAAAATCGATAGAAATGATAAAAAATATTAAATTGATTTGATTGAAATTAAATTTTGGTAATAAATTGTTTTCTTAGAACGTAAATTATTCATTTGTAGAATGATAAATTTAATTAAATGATTTATTTATATGTAGTATAATATTTTTTTTTGTTTGTTTATTGTATTATAAGTAACACATTGTGAGAAAGAATATTTCTAGCTAATATATTACATTCAGATTATTACAAAGGCATCAGCTGTTAAAATAATATGTAGAAATATAATAGCTGATATAAATATCAATTTATTATATGAATATTAATGTAATGTATTAGTTATACAAATATTTTTTATTTTTCCGTGGATTATATTATATTAAATCATTTATGTTCACGTTTATTATACTGCAGTATGTGTATATTTGAATTTAAAACGAATCAGGTACACTGAATAAATAAAATAAATTAAATTTTCTTAAGATAATAAATAGAAATATAAATAACGTCGAATAAACATGAAAATAAATTAAATTTATGACACAATGGCATGTGATTACTCGACTCTTGTGTGACTTTCATCATATTTTCTATTTTATGCAATGCAAATAACTCCATTTTCCACTAGTGCATGTACACACGTATACATATAATTTTCAATGACAACAAAAACGCCACCCACTCACCACCACCTTCTCTCAAGAAAAAAGAGGAAAATTTCTCCATCTACACACTCCATCAACAGTACATTTATACATACACAATTCACAGTTTTACTCTGCAGTTTCAATTTATTTTTCTCCCATTCGCTTTTTTATTTATTCATTCCTTTTTTTTTTT
>JAQQBR010001832.1:3187587-3198074 GCA_030347285.1 Microctonus hyperodae
TTGATTCGACCAATCACGAGAAAACTCGAGCGCAGTGATGCTACCATCATTTCATGTCCTCATTCACCACTTTTCATGTAGTTTTATACATTTATACATTTTATATGTATATTATTCTCACTGTTTCTCGTCGTTGCTTTTGACTGGAAAAAAAAAAGCGAGTGGTCCCCAACGACGATGAGCTCGCGGAAGTGATTAAGCGACGCGACGGGAGAACATCCATCGGGATCCACTGGGATATAGAAGCAAGCACCCTTGAGAGAAAGCAAAAGAGAGGAATGTGACGGGGTGAAAGAGGAAAAAGGAGTGGAAAACTTGGAGGAATACGATGACGAGTACAGAACAGACAGGCTCAAGAGGAGAAAACTTGAACGTGCTACTGACAGTCTTTGGAGGGTGGTTGATAATGACTCACTTCGTAGTTATATACATACGTGACTCATTTCGATTATGTGAACGTGAAGGAGTAGGTAAAATGTATCGTTTTCCATATTTTTATTGCTTATGCAATAAAAAAATAATCTGTGGAATATTATTGATATTTAATGTTAATAAAAAAGTGAAATGATGAAACTCAAAAGTTTAGTTAGTTATTATGTATTATATTGATATTAAATAATTAATGATAGTTAATTAACTGTGTATATTTATTCCTGTTAAATACAGTGACACGAAAAAATATTTATTATTGATAATTTATGATAATTTTTGATTAAATATGTTATTTTTATTTTTATGAAAAATTAAAAGTCTAAATTAAACTTATTTTTTATATTAAGTAAAATTTGTGCTGATGCATGTTGATTTTTAAATTTAATTATTTACCTAGTCACTTCAATAGCATTCATGTCACATTTAAAATCAAAATTGCAAACTGAGCTTTTTAATAATTTTTTTTTATATCCTATTGATTATAAAAATAAAAAAAAAAAGAGTTTAATAAAATTTATACTCTAAATTAATTTTTTTTTTTATTTTCATGTTGAAAAATTGTAGTAAAACCACATTTTGTTTAGTTTTTTAATAGTTATTTCATGTATAATTAAAGTGTAAATTAACTAAAAAGATAAGGATCCAAGATGTTCCAATTATCATTGGCTAATTGAGAAAGTTTGTGCAAGAGAAGCAACGTGATAAATATTAATTGAATTCAAACTCTTGGTATTGTTTCCTTTTGTCGTTTATCACCGCGAGTATACATATATCTATATACACATATAGATAGTTTTACGGTGTGGTGGGATATATATCTCTGTCTCGATAACAAACACTTGGGAAATATATCCCTGACAAAACTAATAAGCTCCCCGTATACGTTTATCCTCACGAATGAGACATTGTGCACGCTGCATTTATTTACTTAAGTCTGTATAATCGTGTATAATAATATTTAATATCAAATCCATCATGTAGATACGTGATTAATATTTGAATTAATTAAAATATCCCTACTAATAATTCAATCATAATAACAAAAATAAATAAACAATTAATTTTATCGATTAAATATTTTCATTTAAATTTTAAATCAATTTTTTTCTTTTTTTTTCCGATATAATTAATGATAAATTAAATATATAAATAAAACAAATTCCCTAATATTTTTCCTTTCATCAAATTACATTTTTGATTACATATATACATGTATTCATTTATATATTAATTATATATACATTTGAAATTAAATTAAATTCTATAGTGGATATTAACTTCATTTATGCTCATTGCGTTAAAGCAACTTTGTCTATATCAACTCATTATATGTATTGCGATAGTTATAGTAAATATAGCAATAGCAGTATAACGTAGAGATGATCTTCCGTCCCAAAATTAATAAGCACGATTCATATTCCGTATACAAGGAGAGTCTGTAGTAATCTTGCATCTCAACGGCTGCATCATGCAAAACCTTCACACAACAAACACGACAAGCACCAACTGGTTCTGGAGAAATATACATACATATAGACTACGACAAAGGCATGTATACTTGTATGTACATGTTTGTATTGCTCTATCTACATGCCTATGTATTGGTGAATTTATCCAGCGTATAACAAAGAATGGAGGGAAAAAAAACAATCATACATAGAAGGGATTGTTGGTATTCATTCTCGTTGTTTTCGCATGCGTTTCATTCCCATTTTCTCTATTCACATTATTTTCTTCCTCATCTCCGCACAATTTTCATGCTACCTCCCTTTTGGAAATTACATATTACACTATTGTCAATATTGAACATGAAATAATAATAGTAATATAAATCATAATGACTGAAGCAGAAAAAAATAGTGATGATAATATTATATATAATTTTAAAAATAAATATTGAATGTAAAACAGGGGAGAAAAATTATTTGATGTTAGTATTAAAGAAAAAAAAATGATATTTTTTGTTAATTGAAAAGCTTTGCGTTGGGTTCTTATGATATTTATTTGTTATAAAATATTTTTCGATTTTTGTATTGTTATTTTAAATGGGTCAAAGGTTTGACAATTTTTGTATACGCTCGCGAAACACGATGATAATAATATACCTGTGCAGGGTTGAGCACCTGAATAACAGGAGTATGGACTGGTGGAAAAGAGAGAAAGAAGTATAGAAAAGAGAAGTGAGGTCGATTTAATTTTACGAACTTTCCACTCGGCTCGAAGTGCTTGCACGTTCGACTCACAGCCACTTCGCCATCCGTGCCAAGTACGCCGCTGAGAATTCGTCGCTCGTTCTATCCCGCGAATAGTTTTCAACTTTCAATGGCCTGCCGCCTTCTTTTTCGTTGTATAGATATGTGTGTGAGTGTGTATTCGCATACATATAACATTCACCAAATAAATTTGAAGCCAAGCAAAGATTCGATGACGGCCACTTTGGCCATTTTCAACTTTTCTATACCTCAGAAATTAATACACGTTTCGAAATATATTATGAATAAGTGCTGATGGCATTTCAAAAATTGTAGTTGAAAACTGTATTAATTAATTTTTCGTTTTCAATTAATTTTTGAATGACACTTTGACTTTATTTCATTATTTTTTTTTGTGTGGACAAAATGAAAAAATTCTATGTACGAAAATAATTTATATTTCATTAATGAAAAATAAATTATACATTATTATCAAATTTTTAAATGAAATTGTTATTTTTAATAATATTTATTTTAAAGTAGAAATTCACGATGTTGAAAAAAAAATTTTTATTCCAGTGTTTTTTAAAAATTTCAATTCTACATTTATCTACATAAATACATATGTGCGATGATCATATTACGCCCACGCAAAACCAATGAATAAATATCAACGTCGAGCTGATAAATTTATTGTGTGTTTTAAACTCAATAAAAAAATTTCCACGAAAAAAAAAATATATCAGTACGGTTTAATGGTGGAATTTATCGCTATTAAATTATTGGAATTGATTGTCAGTAATTATTGTACCCAACAATGAGTTTATAAGTGTCATTGAAACATTTTATCATTCGTTTTTTAACCACGATAATTTGCATACAAATATTAATGTGAATATAGAGATGTCTGAACATCACAATTCCCAATAAATTGTACGTAAAAATACTGATAATAACATTTCGTGTTTATTTTTTTCATTATAAAAAATTCTATTATCTTCCACAACATTTAAAATAAATAAATAATAATAATAATATTGTAATATTAAAAATAAAAAATTGATAAAAGATAAAATATCTTTATGAAATAAATACGGAAAACAAAAGTTTTCTCAAATTACTCTTTTGTACAGAGTGTCTTTTGCAAGATGACAGTTTTCCCTGAGCGAATTCACTTGACAACAGCTTGCACATTGGCAACTGTGATTGTGTGAAAAAACTTTTTCACATTATTCTTCTTCAAAATATATATTAAATCGACGCGAAAAGTTAAAGCATAATAATAAAAGAAATATAAATAAAAATAAACTATCAATTTTAATATTAATTAAAACAACATTATTATTAAATTATTCATGTGATATTAATAAATGTAAAATAATTATCATACGCAATATCAAATATATAATTGAAATAAAAATATTAAAAATAAAAAAAAAATATATTTCCATGATAATAATTAATAATAATTAAATATCATAACGAAATATTTTTTTAATTTCACGTATTTCAAATTTAAAAATTATTCTACGATTTGTAATTAAGAATATCAATATAAACAATTTATTTAATTATTAATTTGATAAAACTCACCGAGAAAAGCGCTGTCATCATTGTCAAGATCAAGATCCAGTCCTGATTGGCCATTAGTATTGGAGTGTTGAGTATTATGGCGCACTAAATCCATGTCCTCGAAATTATCAAAGTGATTATAATAATGATTACCGTTGTTATTAATATTGTTATTGTGTTGGAAATAACCAGTGGCCAGTAATTCGGCCAAGAGCGGTAAATATGGTGATGTAAGTAGACGTGGGCTTGTTGCACGCACGCAGCCGGGTATCCAGAGTCCAAGAAGACCGCACGGTACCGCGGGAACTGCTCCCGCACTCACGAAGCCACCGTTTAACAGTTCACCGCACAACATAGGTAGATCAGAGACCGCCAACTATATCCTTCGTTATCGCACCACTGAGCAACCCGCTGCTACCTAAAACAGAAAATAATTCACAATGTTATGCATGTGTGTTTGTATTTATAAATATATATTTTTTTTTTATTTTGAGAATTTTAAATTGTGTAATATTATTTTGATGGTGTTGGGTATCGGTTATTGATTGATGTTTAATATTAATTGTTGTTGTTTTTGATAGAGTTAAATAAAAAAAAAAAATTTTTTTTTTTTCATTTGTTTGTTTATTATTGTTGTTGGTATTCTCTGTGGAATATGTTTATTTGATTTAACATGTTTATTTAATTATCATCGCACGAGTTTTTTGATTGACAAATAAATATTTTTTTCATACGAATATTTGCAAATATTAAATTGCAACAATGTAAACACTGAATGGATATAATATCAATTTTAAATAAATAATTATTCAGTGTTTTAAATAAATATTTAATTCAATTGTTACTTTCAATATTTTTTTATTTTTGTCATTTTAACAAATTTCAATTTTTCAATTTATTTTAATGTAAAAATTATTTATTGTCTGTATTATTATGTCTTTTTATTTCTGTTCTATTCTCTCTGAATATTTTTTGCAATAAAAAAAAAATAAAGTGAAAAAATTTTCAAGTTATTATATTCACATTCATGTTGGAGAGAGAAACTTTCAATGAATGTTTTTGTACAGTGGGAGCTGTGACAATAAACACTCGGATCGCGACATGCGGCACCAGTTTATGACAGTGACATAGTTTTGTTGAAGCGAGCGGAAATTCCGTTGGAGCTAACCAATAGTCAATGAGAGAATCTCTCTTGTTGGATGTGGGTGCGGACTTTATGATGATGTCAGTGTTTGGCATGGCAGGGACGTAACAATAATGTATTATAATACCCACTTTCACATATTTTTTTATGTTCATTAATAATTACAATTCTCATCATCATTCCCTTTTGTCTTCTATTTATCTTAATATTGCTAATAATATTAATATTATTACACAATAATTATTTAAATGCTTGAAGTGTATTATAAAATATTATTGCATTGAATTTATTTTTTCATTATTCATTTTATTAATTTTATAAATAATTTATTTCCACCTGACGAAAGAACGTAAAAGAAAACTTATGAGTTCTTGTGATATTTTTTATTAATGAAATTTAATAAAAATATTTTTCTGATTATTTATTTCTTGTGATGAGGGAATAAGTATTTGAAAAAATTGTAATTCAATATATTTAGAGGTCGAAAATAATTATAAATAAAAAACTTTTTGGTAGTTAAATATGAAATTAAATAAAATGTGAGGAAAGAATTTATGAATTTTAGGTCACAAAACTGAAAAACACGCCTACAAATATAATTCTCTCATACTAATATTAGTAACTGCACTCTAAATTAATTATCGAATAATTGTCAAGTATATATAATACCAATACGAAATTATAATAAAATTAAACAATTAATATAAATTATTTTCAGAAGCTGAATTTTTAAAATCCTGTTACAAAGAAATATTTTCGAGTGAATAAATAAAATTAATCTATTATTTAAAAATAAATTTGAGATAGATGTGTATTTAAATATTAATAGTTCCAATACTTTGTTTCTTTTTATATCTATAAATATTCCAGAATTAAAAAGATTTGCCATCGAGTAAAGTTTTTACGTATAGAATAATATTAATAATAAAAATAAAAGAATTTAATTCGCGAAATTCCGATTAAAATATTTTGTATCGGCATTCATAATGTATTTGATGGTTTGGAATAATAATAATTGACGGGAGGACATTGTATAATACCGGAAACGCTGATTCAACGGTTAGTTTATTTGTAAGATATCCTTTTATAGATACGACGAGGTTACAGTACTCGTGAATAATTTAATTGAATTTATTTCTGAGGAATATACATAAAATGCCACAACTTTGTAATTCAATATTACAATCCTCCCTATCCGATTTTCATGTACTGAAAATTTATTCCATCAGTTTACTAAGAAAATATGAATATTGAATAGATGGATTTATATTCCTACTTGAAATAATTATTAAACTTATGAATTTTATTGATTTCAAATATTAAAGTTTGTATTGCATTATTATTCGCCTAATATTCATCATTTTCTTTTTATTTAAACATCAAAATCAGTAGCTATAAAAAATTTATTTGCATATTTATATACACTGAAAAAGTGCTTTTATGACATTTAAATAAAAGCTCCTTAACTGTTTGAATATAATTTTATTACATACATTAAACTAAATAAGTAATTGAAAAAACTTAATAAAACTTTTTTCATTTAATTCAAATGTCAATTTTACCAGCATGAATAAATAAATCATTCTCATTAAATAATATCTATACATACATACATACGTATATATTCAACATAATTTAATGCAACAAATATATTTATCACAATAATAAAAAATAAAAAAAAAAAACAGAATTATTAAATTGAAAATTTCAAATAAAAAATTTATTAAATCAAACAAATTATATTCATTCATTTAAAATATTCAATAAATAAATAAATATTTTATATCTCTTATATCATTTCACACTAATAAATAATAACATAATTAAACTAGTAATTTATAAATTAAATTAATTCAATTAATTATTCAACTATTCATTATACATTTAATTCAGCCCAATATATTTTATTTAAAATACACATTTATATACCTATACTTATACATATATAATCGTATTATATTCATTAATTTTCTAGTGAAATTCATGTTTTATATTCAAATCGCATTATCGCTCTCACGCTCATCGCGCCATATCGATAATAAAATAAGAAAAAAATATCATAAGCATTGAAAATTGAGAGCAAGGCGAAAATAAAGACCACATTGATACATATACATCTATTCACGCACACATTCTGTACGTATATACATTTAATATCTGCATATATACATGCTTATACATAGATATAAGCGTCAGAGTATAATCGGTGTGAGAATAGCACGCGTGTCCCTCTCATGCCAAATCGATTCTACCGAAATTGGAAGACCTCGAGCGAGACGAGACTCGAATAATTTTCCGGTTCATGTCCTGTTGCAGTTGCAACCAAAATATATTATATATATATATGTATAAATATGTATATGTATACACATAAAATACTATTTAAGTATTGATTAGGTATTATTATCCTGTCGCTTTTATTTTATTATTTTTTTTCTTTAGATTGAAGGAATTAATTAATTATTTCATTGAATTTTTTTGTTGTATTGATTAATCGGAATTCAATTTATGAAGTGGTTTGAAGATAATTTATAAAATTATATCAAAGTTTTAAAAGTATTTATGTCGTTACATGAATCACTTTCTCGAATGTCTGTATAAGCGTATGTATATTTATTTGTGTGAGTGTATATATAAGGTCAAAGCTACCCATAAATTTTTTTTATTCGTGTAATATAACAATCAGCAGTATGACTCATGGTAATTCATACACCCATTAAATTTTTGTCATTCAGATGAAGTCAATACATCGATAAATACATTTGTGTATATTTGAAAATAAATACTTAGTTTAGTTTTTAATTAAAATACGCGATTAATATATTAAAATACCTCTTTAATAATTATTGAAATAAACATTAAATTGTAATCATTGTTAAGTTCACTAATTTGTTTTTTCTTTATATAATAACTAAAAATAAATACGTACCCTGAAGTGTGACAAGAACAATTCATCGAAGAATTTTAATTCAAAGATTAAAATTATTAGAAAAAAAAAAAGAATCAAGATATTTTTTTATATTTCACAACCGAAAGAATTAAAGTGTTGTAATATTATTTTAAATTTTAAAATATTTATTCGTCCACTGTATTTATATAACCAACAAATAATTATTTATCCGCACAAATTTATTTTATTCTCAATCATTAATTGTCCATCTATTAATAAATTGATTGATATATATTTTTATAAACTTTAAAATTAACTTGACATTATATTTATTTCAAACAACTCTTGTGATAAAATTGCGCGACAATTGATACCACGTGGAACACAAAAGTACACATACTCATTACTTTCACTGGCTATTACTTCATATATACTCCCTATAAATACATATACTCTATGTAAGTATTTATGTTTATTTACATACCCCCTGATACACATAAACAGCTCATATATATTTTACTTCCCTTAAAAGTCTTTCGGAATCTCGTTAAACAAATATAAATTTATACAACGCGAATTGCCAGGCGGTCGCTGGTACTGCGATACCGGTACTGCCGTGGCTTCAAGTCGCGACACTCGGAGGGGTCGAAGAAGGCCAACCTTCAGGGCCGTCAGACTGGCGGGCACAAAGTGGGGTGCGCCCTGTAGTATCTATTGTATTATTTCTTTTTCCTTCTTTATATTTTCTTACTTTATTTCTCTTCCTTTATTCATTCTCTCCCGCTCGTTTATTTC
The DNA here is from genome assembly GCA_030347285.1 of Microctonus hyperodae. Classification (NCBI taxonomy): domain Eukaryota; kingdom Metazoa; phylum Arthropoda; class Insecta; order Hymenoptera; family Braconidae; genus Microctonus; species Microctonus hyperodae. The sequence continues at coordinate 3,196,613 of JAQQBR010001832.1, forward strand.
CCCACTTTCTCACACACATCCAACACAAAAGTAGAGCACGAGTTCGAAAGCTTCGTGTTGCAGGTGTTGGTATTACACACATAGGGAAGTAGAGAAAAAAAAAACAAAACAAATGTATAAACGTGACCAAAAGTCACAAGTCGCACGCCCTTTCCATTTGTTCTTGTTTTCTTTACAATGTATACGCATGTTTGTGTGTGGCTTTGTTTGGCCCTCTCATTTCGGTGTTCGAATGTTGTGATTGTATACCGAATGTGTGTGTATTTGTAAGTAGAATTGATCCAAATACAGAGCATTCACACTGGATTTGAATTTGTTATTCAAATACATATCAAATTATTCATCTGTAATTTGCTTTGAATTATTTCTGTTTATTCCATGTCTTTTGTCTATATTTTTTCACTAAAATAGAAGATGTTTTTATATATATGTATACATTGGTATCAAGGTGTTTACAACGGTTTTTAACTGTATGAATAATTTACATGACCATTTTATTCGTCAGTCTATAGAAACTTTTTTTTCCCCCCATTCATTTATGTATTTTTTTCTATTTAAAAATTTATCTTTTTTGTAGTTCTTATTTTTTATTCCCCTTTATGGTTTTCTCTATATACCCACGGTGCTCTGAAAAACTCGTGAATTATTCACAAAGTTGCAATAACGAAAATTCGCAAGAGAATTCGTTTTTTGATCGCGCGAATAAATAAAGAAAAAAAAATAAAGAACTAAGTTACTTTCATGCAATCAAGGAGAAAATACTTAGGCTCCTTATGCAAAATAAATTACTTAGTATTCTTCATCCATTGTTTTTTGTTACTTCCACAACTTTGTCTCCTAAAAATATAGACCATTAGCTACGCTTATATTCTTATTTTTTCTCATTCTTACTTTCATCTTCCTCAATCTATTTCTCTTACTATCTGTATTTTTCTCTTTAGCATTATGTGGCCCTGAAAATTCTCTCGTGAAACGAGAGTCGAGTTATAAGTTTGCTCGGGGAAAGATTCGCTTACATATATAAATCCTCCGTCCAACCTCGAATCTTTTTCCTTCGTTTTTTTTTTTATTTTCTCGTCTCTTCGTCACGCTCTCTTCGCTTTTCGTTCTCATCTTATATCCCCAGTCTGGGTAAACATCGAAAAGTCGAGCGGTAACCAACGCACCCAATCTCAACCCGCATCGTCAGAGCCCACATCAGATTTTGTAAAGAAGAAGAAGAGGAAAAAGTTAAAAGCAGAAGATGAAGAAAAAAATCGAGGAAACCAAGTATATGTACAGCAAATAAAATAGAAAGCAAATGAGATGAAGAAGGAATGTGAGTGGGAAGACATCTTTCAATAACACCTGATGGTAGCTGGAGACATTCAAGAGCCATGCTAACATACAAATGTAAACCACGAGAGTAATAGAAGTCAAGTCGTAGAAAATCCAATGATAATATCGCATTTTATCTAGATAA
>JAQQBR010001832.1:3210787-3221220 GCA_030347285.1 Microctonus hyperodae
TAAATGTAAAACGATGAAAAATAAAAGGAAAACTTGAAGTGAGGATTAAGAGAAAAGTGTTAGAATAAAATATTATATAGTATACATGTATGTATATGTATTCTTGAAGCATATATGTATAACGACAGTAATGGTGCCGGCAAATAGATATTACCAACGTCGTCAAGTGCTCGGTATACTTTCAAGCACACTACAAACCCCATTGCTCGTTCAGATATACTTTACTACTATATGCTATCGTTGAAGAAAAATATAGTAGTAAACAGATAAATATATAGAAGGATATACATGAACATATACATGTGTAAAATGTATTTATATATATTTATATGAGACGACAACGTTTGTATTTCAATACGCCGATAGTAAAATTTTTATTTGAACTATAGGAAAAATAAAAAAAATATTGCCAATATTTTTTACGCACGAAACAAAGCTGATTTGAATATATTGTATTATATAAATATGAATATGATAATAGTGAAATGAATTCGTGATAAAAATTTATGTTAATAAATCAAATATGTATATAAATTTGAAAATAAAAATAAAACTATGTATTCAATAATGTTGAGTATTTTTTCATGCATTAAATTTATTTTTATATACTCAAATAAATTATATTTTTGATGATTTATTTTTTTATTTATATGTAAATATCGCGGGGGGGAAATAATTTTATTGATTATTTTACATTGAGATTGTAAAATTGTGAATTAATATAAATATAAAAAGTATGAAAAAATTTTAATGGAATATTAAAATATTAAAATAAAAGAGAATTTAGATTTTTATTACGAATAAATAATTTTTTATTTTCTAATTTGATAACAAAAATTTTTTTCATGTTATGTAGATGTTATTATGTAAAATGAATAACAAATGTATTGTCTTATGTCATGAAAAATGCGTGTAAAATGTTATTCAACGAATAAAGATACATAAAAAGTATAATATTTCATCGTAAAATAGAAACGATCAGAACTTTCTCACTGAACGCCCCCTAACAAATTTGTTCGAATCACTGCCGCTTTACTAAGCAACTGCCCTTTTATTTTCCCTTATATAAAGCAATAGTAGTGGTGGTGGTACGCTTTAGTTACCCCTCACGTTACGATAAATGTTGCAGTCAACGCACGAGCAGGGGTAAAAGCTCAATGTCCCTTGAGGACACTGAATAGGTGAACACAAAAAATATTTTGACGACTGTTACACCCATACAAATATAAACTCCTTGTGATCTTTATATCACACTCATACACATCACTTTTCTATAAAAAATTATCCCTCACACAAATAAAAATAAAATAATTTCAACATATCCATAAACTGTAAGAAACGTTTTCTTCAATTTCCTCGAAAAAATTGTAATTTAAATTTAAAAATCAACCGCTTTATTTTTTGTTCTTTCTTTTCACTCTCTTTTTCTCTCTATTGAAAAGCACAATTTATGTAAAGTGGTAAAGCGAAGAAAAAGAAAACAGGAGAACAAAATCCATCAAAAATCATCATGGAAAATTGTCTGGAGAGCGAAAAATGAGGGGAGAATGAGGACAATTTTCTCGCCATTCATTCGTACGCCCCAAGCTAAATCTGCCATCCGGCACACAACCATCACACAGAAAGGGGCGGTGGTTTTCTTCTTCTTTTTTCTTTCACTCTCTTTCTGACATTTTCATTCCCCTTTCTGTACTACTGCAACCAACTAAATCCCCGAGGAACCAGGCCCACCATTCAATAATGAGCAATTCGCTCTCCATTTCCCAGTCTTTTGTGTCCCTTTGTGGCCGTGTGCCAAAGAGAATCATCCTGATGGAAAGAAACCCTACGATCCAAAAGCTTCTGCGCTAATAAATACTTTTAAATATACATATAAATATACACACATATGTCTGCATAGATATAAACCTAATTTTCAATTTTTTTGGTTCAAAAGTAATCATAAAATATTTGATAATTTATTTTTGTCATCATTGAATTTTTTAATGCAACTATGAATTAAAAATAAAAAGTAAATTATGTCGTTTGTGAATAATTTATAATATGTTAACGATTATGCTGAAAATAAATGAGAAATTCAGTATGGAAAATAATCAATAATTCTGTGTTGGCTTTCATGAATTATTATTACACATACGAAGTATATAATTCTCAGGAAGACATTCATAATTCAAAGGAGCAATATCATTTCGATTATTTGAATCGCATTAACTCGCGAATATAAATAGATATTGCTAACAAATAAATTTTCCAGAAATAAACTATTTCCTTTTTCATAAATCATAACATAATTAAATATGACTTTGTAAAATATTAATTATTAATATTGAATATTAATATTAATTACTAATATTAAATATTAAATATTAAATATTAATATTAAATATTAATATTAAATATTAATATTAAATATTAATATTAAATATTAATATTAAATATTGAATATTAAATATTAATATTAATTATTAATATTAAATATTATTTATTTTCCTACATTTCTCATCAAGATAATATTAAAATTAACATAATGATAGTGTTAACTTGAAGGAATAATAAATATTTAGTAATTGTTTTTTAAATTATATTTCAGATAAAATATTTTTTCTATAAGTTCTCTCTATATTGTCAATAAATTCACATCAACATTTATAATATCATACATCACTTCTTTATATCAATTTATTTTTTGTTTTAAAAATAAATAAATGACTTTATGAAGATAAGTTTAAAAATAATTGTTGGTAATTTGTTATTATATTGATTGAAAGAAATATATTTCTTCGTGGGTGGGTAATAATGTGTCGTATCACCACACACAGACACACAAGTATCATTGAAGCCTCCACGTTCATTAAAATTCTGTCATCAATATAACTTGAATGGCCAATGTCAATTTCAGGCCAAATATTTTATTCGACGAATTTGCAAATTGTCTTTGAACTTGGGTGGCACAAAAGAATTTATAATGCATCAATATAACAAAAAAGGGGTTAAATGACAAAGTCAAAAATGCAAGCTGTAATATTTCTTCGAAATCATTTCACTATGTATAATATTATATATTTTGTTAAGTGACAATATAAATGGTTGTGCGAAATCAAATAAATTATGATTAATTGACAGTGAGAAAGAGCAATATGAAATAATGCAAAAGATGATGAATCAAAATGTATTTAATATTTAATATAAATTATTTTTCTAAAAAATTACAACATTATTTAATTTATTTAATTAAATAATTATTCAAATTATATTTTCTAATAAAAATTTTCGCTTTCAAAAAAATATTTAGAGAGTAATAATATTTAAACGAGAAAAAAAAATCCTGCATTATAAAATTTTAAGATTTAATATACAAATTATTTAATTTCTCCAATTAATATTCTGAAAAAAATAAATAAATATATAATACTTCACTAATTATTATAAATAAAATTTGATAAAATTAAAATAAAGAAGACTCTGCAACTGCCAACAAATCATTTAAATTAATTAACTAATTAAATAATATTTTCAATTAAAACAAATCTGAAAACATCATCAGAAATTAAAATATCCAACTAATTAAATATTAATAAATATTATCCTAAACAAATAATAATTTATCAATTATAAAATCTATACAATAAAAATATATTCTTTCAATTTTACAATTCATTAATCTCAATGTAAGTATTTAATTATTAATACTCCATTAGTATAATTTTATTTAATTTCCGTTGGAGAATAAATGCAATAGAATTTTTCTCCTTTCTAAACTGTAATTTAATCTATTGATTATTTCAATAATGAATGCATGTATTTTATTTATTTATGAAAGGGGTGTGGATGCTTATTGGCCATTGGAACTTACTGACATGACAAGCATATTGGACTTAGCTCCAAAAGAGCCGTGACCCCAACGTAAGGTGTACATGTATACACGTAATAAATACATAGTAAAGAAAAAACAGAGAAACCTTCAGCTAAGATTTACCGCTTCCCATTGCGCCAAATAAAATGTGCATAACGCCCAACCCCCAAGGCTTTTCTTCAACAATAACAACAACAATTATTACTATCACTACTACTAATATTACTACTGTCATTATTATTACATAATAACGTAAAGAAGTATAGATAGATCGTAAAATTAAATTCCTATAATAAAATAAATTTCTCGTATTATTAATTCTCTATTTTTCCTCTCATAAAATAAACTCAATATCATTTGTCACGGTCATTGCACTGATCAAATCTCATTAAATATATAGCAATATCTTGTTAAAATAATTCACCGTGTATATATACAGTTAATATGTTTTGAAGACTTGCGTGAAATATTCTAAAGCTCTCAAATAAATTAAAACACAAAAAAAAATAAATAAATAAAAATATATACGTGGTAGTAAATATATTCAGAAGGATATTATATTTATAATATTATATATATTCCAAGTATTTATGCATGTATTAGTGTGTAAAGAGAAATTCTTCCGGCACGAGAAGCGGAAGAACATCAAAAATGTTTTATGATCGAGGTCATGAAAATTGTTTATGTTTAAGAATATAAAAATAAATAAATAAATGAATACGTATGTGTGTATAAATAACAGCGAGAAAATATTTGAAAAATATATATCTATGATTAATTTTCTTTTGCATTACGCACGCTTTAAAATTATATTTAAATTGCCACGTGTCGAGTTTTACAATTTGCATCTAAACTAATAAAACAAATAATTTATGAATATTCTTATGTAAAATTTATGCGCAGGTGGATGAAATTTTCGTGTAAAAATATTATTGTGAAAGAATATATCAGAATGAAAGTGAGACAGAGAGGTAAAATTAAAGATGAAGGGAGAGAGGTGCGCCATGTTGTCTGGCTACCCCGCATTGCGCCAGTGAACTCAGCGAAAGCCCTGGATATCCACCACCCCTATAACCCACCCTTCCTAACCCCGCTCTTTCTCTCTCTCTCTCTCTCTCTCTATCTGCTATCTATTTCTCTCGCTCTCTTTCGTGGTAGTATTATACTCATACTCATAAACAAGAATACGACAGAGTTTCTCTTCAGTCACTCACATCACACACCTACACATATCTCTTCTACTCTTATACACTTCGTATTTCATCCCTCTTTTTTTTTTTTACTTATCTTTTTTTATTTCTTATCTTTTTAGTCCACTTTTTGACAGCACAAATTCAATGCCTGAACAACACCCATTGCGTTTAATTTTTTTTTTACTGTACTTTATTTTGTGGCCGAGTTTTGCTCTGTGTGAATGCCAGATATGAATGTGATTTTTTTTTTTAATGTTTTGGTTTGGAATAAAGTTTTAGGGAGAATTTAGGGAAAGTAGATCAAACAATTGGTAAAAGTTTTAGAGATGAAAATTATTTTAATATTGAGAATTTTGTGGGTGTATAATTTTTTTTTATTTAAAGAAAGATTTAATGCATTTAATGATGGGTAAATAATATGTAGATATTAATGCTTTATTTTTTATAATTCTGCAAAATATTGTTTTGATGTATTTAAATAAATTTTATGTATTTAATTTTTTATTGTGTATTTTAGTTTGTTTCTTTGATTTTTTTTTCTATTTTTCAGCGTTTCTTATTTTATTTAGTAATATTTTTGTATAAAATTATAATATTGTTTGGTATGTACGCTCTATATTTGTTTGTCTTTTGGACAACGAAATTTATATCGTCGCGAAAATTCAACGCAGATCGAACTCACGCTCTAGCAAACTTGGGGAGATCCCCTTTAAGCAAGAGAAAATCAATTTAGTCAAAGAGCAAAATGGAAAAGATGGAGAGAGAGAGAATGAAAAAGCATGAGCAGAAAAAAAATCCAAATGAATTCAATGGCAAAAGCAAAAATTCTGTATAAATTTAAAAATAGGAAAAAAAAAATCAACGAAAACAAAAAATAATTACTAACTAATTTTTACATCTCACTAAATAAATTTCCGCGACACTTTTCAACATTTCCAAAAATTTAAAACGAAATAAAACCAACTAACAATGTCAAAATAAATTCCCTAAACTAAAATACATAAAAAAAAACAAAAAAATAACAAAAGTTTATTTCTTCCAAAATATTTGCATAATAAATCCTAAAAATTATTGCATAAGTTAGATAGAAAGTAATAAATTCTTCAGAACAATTAAATTTTTTTCTTTTATGAATGAATAAACCAAGAAAATAATGATCGAATATGTGTGAGATATATTTGTACACGAATATAAAGCACAAAACTTGTGTTAGTATTAAATTGTCGAGCGTCTAGTCGTCGTTGCGTGACGAAAAGTATATAGAAACTATGTGGCAAGCAACTAACAGTTTGAAAAAGCCACGCACACTAAAACACACACATAAATACACGCAATCTAAAAAAAATTTATATTTAAAAATAACTCATGATCGATTAGCCGAAACAAAAAAATATAATTTATACACCAACTCTTATACTACATCGTCTATAAATTGTGCAACTGATCAATGATAGTAAAGAATTCACCTTCTAAAAGCTCTCACTAATATAAATGCACATACATATTTCTCTACATATATATATTCACATATGCACATTATACATAGCGTGATGGTGCAGCTTTATAGCACCTGACGTGGCTAATAAGATAACGTGCTTTGCAACTGTGTCGTGGCAAAAATTCCCAACTTAAAAATCGAAATATTACAGCACATTTAAAATCAATTTAAATTAATCGACAATTATTATTTATCATTTCAAAATAAGTATATATTTATACGTTTCAGTTTCTATTTATTTAAAATTAAAACATCTGGTTACAATTAAAATTAAATGACTTCAAGGCAAAATCAGGTTTAATTTCAACAGATAATATGTAACGAAAATTAAAACTGGAGAGTTGCCAAATATATATAAATTTCAAGGAGTTATAAACCAAATGAATAGTTAGTAAAATATATATAAAATTTTCTTATACGATGAAATATATAAATATTAAATAAGTATTGTGAATATATGTACATTTAGGATTTAACATTGTGGTCTTTGGTACTTTGCCTTTGACCTCGACGCTCTCATGCGTGATTATATTGCTTCCAGACCGGGATATCCGATATAACGAATATTTATTGGCGACTGGCCAATTTTAAAGATGTTCTGAGAAGCAAATGCTGGTGGGCTTATAACTTTATACTACTCAGAATAAAAACGAATTCACTTATGTTATTCTTTATTGATTTTAAACTATCGATTAATATCACTTTACTGAATATTATTAAAAAGTCAAGGTTAAAATGTGCATATGTGTATGTGAGGGGTTGACATGTGTATTTTATTTAATACTTGGTATCAATTTAATAAATGAAATCCAGTATTTAATTAATGTTCACACACAATTTATGAATTTAAAACACCTGCAGGTGGGTTGAATGTTATCATTAATTAAATCTACCTGCGGTTTTAATCCTCTATCATTTGTTGGTTTATCATTATCTATAATAATCCCAAGGTGATGAAAAAAAAATAAAAAAATTATTCAGACAAAAAATTCGTGGTTATTTAAGTCGAATTTAAACACTAAAATTTTGTATATTAATTATTTGTGAATATTTATATTATTTTTTTATATTAAATATTACAGAGGGTGTAATTAAAATTTTTGAGGAAAGATGTTTGTAGTGGAGGGTGTATAAATAAAAAATATAATGATAAGAAAATGAAAGAAAAAAAAGAAGAATGAGAAATAAAATATATGGAGATATAATAGGAGGAAAAAAAAAGGAGATCAAAGTAAAATGTGGAGGCGAAAGAGAATACGAGAAATGACGAAATGTGAGTTTGGGACTCAAAGAGGGTGGTAGAGGGAGGGATTGAAATGGGGAAAGGTGGAATTGTAGTATTAGTAGGCACGTTTAAGTAGGTCATCGCGTCCAAAGTGAACGCGCATTCTCCTCAACTCTCAAGAGTAATCTCATCTCTCCTTCGCTTTTATATTCTTTCACTCTATATATTCCTCACTGAACTCCCTCAGTGTTCGAAGTCGCGAGATAGGGGTGAATGTCGGAGCTTGAATTCATTATTTTCTATTTCTTCACTCCTATAACTGTATAGAAGAGAGAGCAATGTGTATGCATATAGGTATACTTATGTAACTACTATGTATTATTTTATCTCGTAGAAGCCATGGTGATTGCTTCTTGCCTTTTGGGAAAACCTAATTTCACATGATCAGATCTTTTGTTCGGAATGTGAATAAGAAGGCAGGAAGAAATTGAAGCGATAAGTTGGAAATGAAAAAGGAGAAAAATAAGAAAGAAAAAAGAGATCTGAAGAAATAAAACAATAAGAAAAATATTCAATTGACTAAACTTCAAGACAATTGAATTAGTTCTTATCATCGAAATGTATTTGGCGATTTTATTGATTGATAGAGAACGAAATAAGTTTGATGATAAAAAAAAGTTTAGTGCTTTAAATTGATAACGAAAAAAAAAACAAAAAATAAACCACGTAATTCAAATGTTATTAAGGAAATAAAATTTAATCTGATGTTAAATCTACATTGAGGAGGAAATTTTTAACTTTTTTTATTTCTTACGAACATTGCTTCCAGTTAAATGTTCTTTTTAAAGTTGATTTTTATACGAGAATGAAATTAAATATAAATGAAAATAAATTCACGTTTTTTTTCTATGTTTTATGTCATTAAATATTTATATAGTTTATTATATTAATTGATCAACAGACACGTCGTAGTAGCGTTTTTTTATTTACAGATATTTATTACTATTTATTAATAGAACATGATAGATAACATAGGATAGTTATTGCAATAATTATAATAAATATGATAAGTAATTATTGTGATAATTATAATTGAATTAATTATTTTCATAAAAATGTTATGCGCAATATTTTTTCTTTGTGTCTGTATCGAATTATTTAAATGTCTTTTACTAATCGAGACTTTTGAAATGTTATTTTTTTTAGACAAATAAAATTTTGATCAACGTAAATTCCAACACGTGTCAGATTAATGGTTCATTTACATATTATAAACCACAAGTATGATCTTGAAGACACTAAAAATCGCGTGATCTTATGCAAATAAATTTTTATTTCTACGTAAGTTTTTACAAGTATCAATTGTTGAAATTTTTCTGATAAAGTTACCAAACATTACGACTTCATTTCGAAGACTGTCACATGATATGTATTACGTTCAATTAATTTTACAGTTGACTCTATTTTATTAATAAAAAAATATCGATACGTAGAAATAATGTAAACACATTTATTTTATAAAACTGATATGAATTCATGATTAAATCCAATACAAAATTTTTGTATTAATATTTAAATTAAAAAATAAAAATGAATTTTTACAATGACAATATTATTTCATCAATTCATTTCAAACTGAAATATAAAATGTTAATATATTATAATAAAAGTATAAATAATAAAATCGAATAAAATTTAATCAAAATAAAAAATAATTTATTTTTATAAATATTCAATAAGCAATACGACGAATATAATTTAAAAAAATTGCGTAAAAATATAACATAAACCACTTGAGCAAACGAATTTTGATTACTACTGCGCACTAAAATGTGAAAAAAAAAAATTTTGTAATTCCCTTTACGATAGAAATATTATTTGTTTATTATATATTTTAATATTTTAATATATTAGTTTTTTAGATACTATTATTTATTTTATTTACACACATGTTTGTGCGTTCTCTTTTCATGTGTTATCACCTGACAATCATCAGTCGCTCATCAGTAATACAAGGTCAAGTCCCCATGAGTAATTTTGTTATATTATGTGAAATAAAATAAGATGAAGAGAAAAAAAATTATGAAAAGACGTCGCAAGAATATAGAAACAATAAAAACCACTGGATTATACATATGTATAAATGTATATACAATTGCAGTGAAAAGGGATGAACACAACAGGGGGGACACCTGTCGACAAACAACGTTCATTTCGTGAAAATCCCATAGAAAATTGCGACCTTCACAATTGCAGTAGTTGATATAAAGACGATGAATAACGTAGGAAAAAGGGAAAAAAAAGGAAATAAAAGAAAATAAGGAAAGAATTCACAGTGTACTTATATGTATAAAAAAACAAACGACGCCAGACGAGATCAGTCAAGTCAGGGTAGATAAACGAAGGGAAAAGAAAACCGAGACGACTGCAAAAGACATTGACAAGAAAACCAAATAGAGAAATAAAAATAAAAAATATTCTAGAGTAGTAAAAAAAAATTGCTAGCAAAACTGGCGCCATGACAAGTACAAAAAATAATACAATTACTTGGCTAATATTTTATAAAATATATAAAATAAAAAAATATAATAATATAAAATATATAAATATTTTATATTATCTATGTTCGTGTACAAAATTAAAAATTATCGTAAAACTAAATAT
>JAQQBR010001832.1:3231334-3243668 GCA_030347285.1 Microctonus hyperodae
CTTAATCTCAGGGTCGTGGGTTCGAGCCCCACGTTGGGCGCATATTTTTGCTTTTTTTTATCATCTCGAAACTAGAGTATGCTTGTCAACATAACGCAACCCCAATATAATAATTACAGAAAAAAAATGATAAGCAACAAATCACTCGTTATATATAATATCATTTTTTATATTTAGTTACCCAAGTTCCCGAATAGTGGCGTTATATTTGCCCATTATTATATGTATATATTTCTTTCATAAATAATTTTCTGTGTAAGTATACATAAAAATAATTTACAATAGAAAGTAAATTTTAGCATTTCTCATATATAAATGATGAGTTTTAACTAAAAATGAGGGAAAATTCCGAGTTGATTATCATGTTTGATGAAATATTAACAAAAACTATTTTAGCCAATTCAAATCGCGCGCCAACTTGTCTGAATGGTCGTTGGTGGCGCCAGCATATATTTATCATTCCACATTTCTAAGAGTATCTCTCTCTATCCATGTTTTATTGTCATGTCATTACGATATTGGCGTCTTTATCTACGTAATATGAACAATTGACAATTACTCATAATCTCAAAATAATGTTTTTGCTGTCCAGAATTTCAATTACAATTAAATATCCACGTCAAAAATCTTTGTAGCTTTATCATTCACACTCTCATTTTTTTATTTTTAACAATTGTGAATATATTCAAGTTTTATAATAACACTAACAATAATAATAAATTGTTAAAAAATTGCGAGGTAAAGTTATGAAATTATTCATTATTATTAATTATTGCAACGATTTTTTAATATTTCTATTGTCATTGAGGTTATAAAATTCTATTGAATTAATTAATGTTTCAGGTTTTCATATACATATAGGATAAATAAATTATAAATATTTGGTAAAAGTCGTCCATGGGATTTATTGATGATGAATTACAAGAAGTATCGAAACTCTGCGAAAATGTCATACCAGGCAGTCGACTTGTGTCCTGCGTTCCTTCTATGGTCCGTGTGGAAATAACGTCAGTAAATTGTCCGATAGAAAAAAAAATTAACCTGCATATATTTAAATCAATAATTTTTAATAATAAATCAAGCATCAAAGTCAACTTTTTCTTTTCAGACGTACGATATTTAAAAGAATTATTGTTTGTATACAATTTACAAATCTTTATCCTAAAGAGCCACTTCTCATTGAATTAAAAAGTAATACACTTTCACCTAAGCTATTAAATGGTTTAACGGAAGTTTGTGACAAAGAGTGCAAAAATATCTTAGGAAAAGCACAAGTAATTAAAACAAATATTATTATTGATTATAAGAATATTGATAGAATAATTCATTGTAATATTTTTTTGTTTTTAGATTTTACCAATCTTGAAATTCATAGAAAATTTCATTGCAGAAAATCCCTTGATCTGTTGTTACGATGAAATATCGTCATTAAAAAAGCTCTTGGATAGAAATGATTGTTTGAAATTGAAACAAAAAACATCATTAATTTATCTTGACATTCACGAGGGACTTTATTTTTATAAAACTCGTCTTGCTATACCAGATGATTATCCAATAAATGCTGTGAGGTATTTATTCAAGTTATACATCTTATTTTTTTTCAAGTAAATCAAATTATAATATAGTTTACAATTTTATAAATCAATTAATTTAGCATCACCGACGTGGACACAAATTTTCCTGAGCTATTTTCTCGTTATCTTTTGGGACAGGGTCGTGAAATAGCACGTCGTTGTATTGAACCACCGATAAAATTGAAACCAAATCAAAAATTTTCACCATCACCGTCACTCAATAGCGTTGCTTCATTCCTCATACGGTATTTTCAACTAGAAAATAAATAAATAAATTAATAAATGATCAATTTAAATTATACAAAGAATAAACATAAAAACATTACAATTTAATAATTCGATTATTTTATATTATAATTATTTTAGTACGGTAAAAAAATTTCCAAACGAAAATTGTCAACTTTGTAAAGGCATATGTCTTCCAATAAATCCAGCAGACGCGATTACAAATTCAGATGCCGATCTTCATGTAGAAAGACTCTACTGCGGCCACCTATTTCATTTACAATGTCTCATGACATTCATGAAGACACCTCCATTCCATGGTAAATACAAAATTAACTATTTTATTAAATTCAATAATTGATTCAGAATAAAATAACATTTAATAAAAAACCTAGTGATTTATTTTAATGAATGACAAAAATTTTTTTTATTTCAGGGGGTAAAAAGTGTCCAGAATGTGGTAATCGTGTATATCATGATAAATGGGGTCTCAGTGACAAATTAGCAGAGGACAGATGGGCACACGAACAAGCTCGTGCGCGGGAGCTTGCGGAGGTGGCTGATTTTTTTGTGTGAATTACCAATTATTTGACTTCACATATTAGCCCCCTATCCCAAGAGACCTCACAATATTTACACAATCGTGAATCGTTGTATTGCACAAAAAGAGGTTTGTTATTGATTTCCACTCAAATCTATAGTTAATAATAAAGTAAGAAAAAAAATAAAATCAGGAACAAGATGTTAAAATTATTTGTATAAATAAAAAAAAAAAGGAAATTTAAAACAAAAACAATTTGTATACAAATTGATGAAAGTATTTACCAAAATTAAAAAGAAATATTTTCTATCCATCAGAACGATTCTATATAACATCATGTGTATTGGTGCCACATTGAAAAAGTAGTAGTGGTGACGTATTGATCTTTATACTACTGACTCGGGTGATCCTCTCCATCCCTTTCTTTTTTTTTCGCTTCATTTTTCCAAGAGAGTAGCGAAAAGTCAGCTTCACGGCCTCATTTATCCTTGTACGTATCATCATTTTTTTTTTATCTTTCTCAAAGTTTTTCTTTTCTTATTCTTTGCTCCCTTAACCTTTTCTCTTCATTTATTATTCCTTTCAGCTGTTCACTTCCTCATCTATAAATTATTCAATCTATTTATTAATACACGAATTATTGAAGCATTTAATTGTAACATTCAACTTGTAATTATTAAAATAATTTCATTTCTTCACTTTTTTCCCAATATATATTTTCACTTTTATATTTTTATATAATTCCATTCATTCAATAACTAATTTTTTTTCTCTTTTATTTTCATTTTCACATCCATTCTCTCAAAGTAAAATATGCAGAGGCGAAGTACACCCACAGATACGTGCGACAAACAGAAGAAGAAAAAAAATGGATATTTGTTTCACGATGTATATATATTGTGCAACGAGATCCTTTGAATCTGCACTGAATATTATTTGCAGTGTAAAAAAAAGGAGCATACAAGACTGTACCAAGGTGCGGCACACACACATACACGCACAAATATATATGCACACATGCATAAAATTATTCTTCTTTATGCTCTTCTGCTACCACAACGTGTAAAATGTTTGGTCCCAGACATTATAACCTGCCCTCAATTCACATTAATGCCAACTTATTGTGAGTACTTATCTATTTATTTTATTTTTTTCCCATTTAATTTTTTTTTTTTCATATTCATATACGCAAACAAACATTTTGTTTACACCTCTCATTGGTCATTTCTTTTATATCACAAGACATAATATGGCATGTGAATTGATTCCCATACATTTTTATGGATAAAAAAGCACGTGGGCGAAAAATTGCAGACAAAAAGACGTGATATTTACGCATATCTGCTACCATTTATTAAACCACTTTTTCTTTCCCTCCTGCAGTTAGATATATTTTTTTCTATGCTCACCAAATTATTTGCGAGATATAAAAGGTTCGTTGATCTCACCACCGAGTAAAATACACATACAAACATGTATATATAATGTTGAACGGTGCTTACGCAATCCATTTATCGATTTATCTGTCTAAAAGCAACGAAGCTTTTGATTAACTTCTATGAAAAAATAATATTTAGTTATATAAACGTAAATACATTTTTGATTTATTTAATAACGTATATTATTCCAATTATATTTAACAAAAAATAATAAAAGTATAAAGAATATTTTATAACGATCTAATAATTCTTAATAAACGTTTAATAATTACAAATATGAATTAATAATTATCAATTTATGCTAGGATTTAAATGAAATTATATGTGTATGTGTTTGGGTATTAAATATGTTATATATCCTCACACATGTGAATGGATATATACTTGGGTATTAGCAGAGCGAGACAGCTTGGCAGACTAATTCCTGGTTATCGATTGTATGTGCGCTCGCAAGCCACATTGAGCCACAGAGAGAAACTGAGGTATGCATTCACTCGATGCGGATAGCTTTCGTGCTTTCTCTATCTATCTATCTATCTCTTTGTTATAGTTATTTTCATTGTACTTTATCTCTCGCTCTCTATTCCCTCATGTACTATATATTGTCTCATCCACGTAGGAATTCACGAAATAGTTTTAACATCAGTTATTACTCTTGTGGGAATAATTCATGGTTGCAAATTCATTTCAAAGCCAATATCCACATGGTCATTTGACTTGAATATAATTTCTCGCATATATTTCAATAATGTATTTGTATTATTTATTAATTAATGTACGCGATAATTAATATATTATCGGTAGACTAAAGAATTTTATTGATGAGGTAATTTGTTTCAGTGAGGATTCATTTATTACTTCAAATTAAGAGAATAATTATTTGAAAATACTTTAGAGTGGTTTGAAAAAAAAATTCTTTTTTTTTTTAGTTTTAATTATTTTATTGGTGAGTTCAATTTAATATTGATCAAACTTAATTTTTTAGTCGTTGTTATTTTGTATTATAATTTATGATGGAATGATATTTATCGTGAGATAAAAGTATAATTGTGTTTCCGTTTTGTGTGGGTGAGTGATGTGTGCTGTTGGATGACATGGTTAATGTGCGCTTTTGATATTACGGAAATTTAGGAAATATAATTTTGTGATGTGTATAGAACGCAGCTAGAATATTATTGGACATTGATGATAAGTTGACGAGGGATGAGTATGACATATCTTATTAAGCGATGAGAATAGTCAAGTACAATGCAGTTGACTATTATAGCTATGATGTTGATTAAATATAGAAAAAATAATTGGTTGAATTTAAGTAACAATATTTGGTAGCTTTTATTTATTTATTCAAATTTTTTATACAGATATTAATTTATTTTTATCATCACATAATAATTCAATGTGTGAAAAATATAAAATTAATGAGTGAACTTTATTTTTCCAATTTTATAATATTAATAATAATTATTTTACTGAAGAAAATGTTACGATGAAAATATAATAATTCACATTTCGAATATATTTATTAATTTGTTTCAAATAAAAATCGAAATGGGATGTATATATTGTTTGTACACGATCTCGTATTTATAATCATTATCACTATTTGTCTCAATATGTATTTGATATTCCCAATAGTGTCGTTACTAGTATAGATATATAATTTTTACGTGGTATTATGTGTTCTCAATGTACCTGCACTAAAAACGATTTTCCACGTTCATTTATACAATTAATTTTCTATTTTATATATTCAGATATTTTTTTTTATTCCACTTTTAATATTCAGTATCTAAACACTTCATATTTACACATTCTATAACAATGTTCAATTATCTGAACCATTAGAGAATAAAATTTTTAACATTTTCTACCATTAGTGATAAACAATATTGTCTCTTTGATTTACATTCGTTCATAAATTTTATTCTCCATATTCCTAAACTCAATTATTTTCTAAATAAATTAACATAAAAAAAATAATGATAATAATTTTTAAATTTGATTTAAATTCACAAATAGCGATAGAAATGAAATATAAAATAAATACAAACAATCAATGCATTAAAAAAAGAAATAAAATAGTTTTAAAGTTGGATATAAAAAAAAATTGCCGTTAATATCAATATAAATTTTCTTCATCTTTTATTTTATTCCACTGACATGTAAAAATACGTAGATTGCTATTAAAAATAAAATGAAAAATGAAACAAGAAACGTTTGAAACAAAAGCTGTTACAGTTGTTGTGAAGAAACTAATAAATAATCCTTAGACACTGTATAATTCACTGTCGAAAACAACCCCGATACTTCTCACGCGTGCCCAAGACCTCATTAGACCCTCCCTTATATTCCCTAGACTTTGTACTTGTCTAGAGTGTGCTAACTAAGAAAAAAAAAAGTAAAATAAAATGAATAAATGAAAAAAAAAAAGAAAGTGCGTGTATTTTGTGTGCTTGGTATCATTACATGAGTACTAGGTGAATAAATAAGGCAAAAAATCTTCAAGGGGGAAATTTATGAAAGAGGGAATGAACATGGGCCAACATTTTAGGGGTAGTTGATGTGCCATGGTCATGAGCTGGCGTTGCACAACGTCACGAGTTGAGTAGATATGCAAACAATCCTCTCACACTCTTCTACTTCTTTTCCTTCACCCTTTATTAAAATATACATCATTATATTTATATGTATATTTTCATGATACACCTATAATTACTTACATGTAGGGCCAGCGCGTCGTAACGCGTTGTGGATCAATAGCTGGGAAATGGCCGGAAGCCAAGTCCGACGATGTCGTTTCGAGTTTTGCCGTTGTCATTGAACCAGTATAGCTACCCCCCTTTCTCAAGTTGTCCCACTTGTTCGCGCAAGGCTCCACACGACGCCAAAAGACCACACCTATATATTGTAGATTACATATTGTTATTACAAGTAAAAATAAAAATGATATTAATTAAATATTCAGTATCGAATTCGCGGAAATATATAAATATTTTCATTCCAATTTATTCTCAATGCATATAATTACAAAAAAAAAATAAACAAATAAATATTATAGTTAACAATTTAACGTCAGGACATAAAGATTGCAAAATAGCATAATAAAATTTTCCATATCAAATAACATTGATAAATTTACTGTACTTTGTATTTAAATTCATGAACGATAATCGATACAGTTGTTTATTTACTCCGAGGTGGTTATTCATGATGGGACGAGCAGGTGGTGTATGGCACACACCCTCTCATGAATTCCTCACTCCATACAAAATATAATCACTAAAAAAAAAATCATTTATCATATTTATTTATACAACCAAAAAAAAAATTACTTTGAAAAAACAATGTTACAATAGTTAAATAATTTTCTTTATAATTTTGTTACAGCCTCATATACACAACAACATACTCATAAACAATAACGACAAATTATGGAAATATTTCTCAATGAATAGCTGATTATCAATACGTTAAATCCAATTGTCAATAATCGCTGGGATGAAATATGCATGAAGCTGGAAACTATGTCGCACGTTCACAACACCCTCATGTATATGGATAGTGTATTAGCCAACCTTTCTCTATTCACACCCTCAGAGAACACATTTGAATCTGTGGTGAAAGCTTTAACAGACAGATGCACTGTCACATGTACATATGTATATAAATGTATATATGTACTAGGATGAATATCTTGATGAACTAGAAATTCAATTGCCCAGTTTATCAGTGGCTCATGGACAATTTCAATGAATTTCACAAACATATACGTGTGTACATGTACACATATATATGTACATATGTATGTATGTGTGAATAAAATCATCAATAGTGTTAATTTAATTGAATCAATAGTTGTAAAGAGATTGGAAATAGTGTAGATGGAATTTTATTTTATTTTTATTTTAGTATACAGTATCAATGTGACAAGTGTACTTATATGTTTAAATAGTGTGTAGCGTGATTCATCTGGTTTGTTCCTTACTGAAATGTCTATTGTCCATATACCATGATAGGGACAACAGTTTGAAATAGGTATAGGCCATAGGGGAATATAATACACACTGAGTAAGGGTCAGATGTGACAGATTGTAATGTCCATCCTTCCAGTTATTAAGTATATTATTTTTTTTCTTTCGGTACGAAAAATAATTGTGGGAATGTGTGGATATACTTAGTTTCCAAATTATTTATTTATTTTTTGATGAGAATTGATATTTATTTATTTTTTGGATTATCAGTACTGGGGAAAAGTTAGTTTTGATTATTTAATTTTATTTAGTAAATTTTGAAGGAATAATTTTTTATAATTGTCATTTGGAATAATTATTTAATGGTTATTTAGTTGTTTTGTAATTTATATTTGAATAGATATATTCAGGGATATATTAAAAATTATTTGAATTTGAGTTAGTAATTAAATAACGTATTTCAATATAGTTCTAATTTATTTTTATTCAATATCCAAGAATATTTATTCAATCTTAAAATGTTAATCAATTTAATTTATATTGAATATTAATTTTAGATATACCAATATTAATTCATTTGATTATACTTGAATTATTTCTGCGGTGGGCATGAAAAATTTACAGTTTAAATAGAATGAAAT
Organism: Microctonus hyperodae; assembly: GCA_030347285.1. Classification (NCBI taxonomy): domain Eukaryota; kingdom Metazoa; phylum Arthropoda; class Insecta; order Hymenoptera; family Braconidae; genus Microctonus; species Microctonus hyperodae. The sequence continues at coordinate 3,239,726 of JAQQBR010001832.1, forward strand.
TTAAATTTTAAAAAAAGAAGATAAACAATCACCCATTACTTTACATCATTAATATTAGCGTTGACATAATTTTTTTTCTTCATTCCTCTCTCTTTCTCTCTACTTTTTAACATTCTGTGTTCCTATACATCTATAACTACTCGTCTTTATATAATTTATATTTCGACATTAATTCCGTGGGTAATCCACGTGTTGGAAATAAGGAAGAAAAAAATTTCATTTCATTTGATACCTATCACTTGAAACAGATCTTTATCCTTTATTGCACGCGCTGGTTGTCATGACCGTTGGCTTAAGTATACAATTGAAGAAATATATAGGTGTCTGCACATACACAAACACAAATATATAATACATATATACATATTAGTTGGCACGTGCCATAAAAAATAGTTTTGATTGCCATATTCCATAGAATTTTTCCTTACACAATTTTTATTTCTCCATATTATCCATCAACCATAAAATATTTTTGGAAACGTTCCCATTGGATAATCCAATGGGCATTGCGGTAGTCCATATCATCCGTATTTATAGGACATATTTTGATATACATTTTGTTGTGTGTATGTATATGTATTTTTCTTGAGCTACAATTGTGATGAATATGGACAATAACGGGCATCGCAAATGATCCGAAACGGCAGCTGCAAATATATATACATGTATTTTCATTTTCTCTTAGGTAGAGAGATTTGTGCATGGCTGCTTATAAGTACGAATAACGTAATATACATGTATATACATATATATATTTCATTATATTTATTTTTCACCCAAATATATCAAACTAGATCATGGTGATTCATTGGTTAGTTCAGATTCAATCTCACCCTACACACATATTGTTCGTATTCTATCATGTGGTTTATATTTAATTCCCGTCACATCGTATAACAATTGTCGAGAAGCAATAGATATAATGACATTACGACATACAGAAAAAAGAGAAATAAAGAGAGGGTGGAAAATTAATTTAAATTAATTTATGAAAATATTTCAATTTTTAGCAATCAAACAAACGAATGAAATATAAATAATAATTAAATATTTCTTTTATAAATAATTATAATTATTTATAAATTTATATATATAAAAATAAATTCGATAGAATTATTTTTATTGTATTAATAATTATTAATAATTAATGGTAATAATTATAAACTATAACTATGAAAAATAAATCCGATAAAATTATTTTTATTGTATTAATAATTAATAATATTATTATTATTATAATAATAATAATTATTAATTATTTCTTATGGTTATAGTTTATAATTATTACAATTTAATTATAAAAATAATTTATTATATTACTAATTAACTATGTAAATGATTTAGTGTACTATTAAATTTCGATTTTATTGTAATAATTAATGATTGATATTTTTTTATTTATTTATTTTTTTTTTGATTTCAGAGGGTGGAGTTTGTGTGTCTTGTTAAACATTCAATGAATACATTGATATAGAGTTATGGTAGAAACAAATTGTCATGAAGATATACACATATTGTTTGTGGATAAATCGACGCGCAAGGAGTCAGTATAGAGAGACCATGGTGTGCGCTTCACGGGGTCTCGCAACAACAAGTTGCAACCACCTGGCGGTGGCGGCCACCCAGCGCCTCCAGGTGCTCGAAAGAACCCCCTGTCTGCCTGCTGTCCACGCGCGTCCAAGGGAAAGAGATATATGAGATAATAAAGGAAGAGAGAGAGAGTGAATGAAAATAAGTACGCGTAGGTGAACAAAACAAAAATACGTATAGGTACTATCCAAAGAGACGCATGTGAGTGTTAATGGAGAAAAATGAATAAAAAAAAAACATGGTAAGCTTGAACTATTTTGATGATATAAAAATATCCTTTATTATTTTTTAATAACAAATTTATGGAAAAGAATTCGAAATTTGGACTAATTTATCATAAATATTTTTAGGTGATGTAAAAGGTGAAAGGAAAATGCAGGTAATATTTAAAGTCATCAATATCAAATATTTATATTCAAAAAATTTTTACAAAAGTTCTGAAACGAAATAAAACTAGACGATCAGCGTTCGTAGTCATCATGAAAAATTCATGTCGGTTATTCATACAAAGACAAGTGAGAATTTACATGAGTGAAGAGAAATTGAAAAAAAAAAGAAGAAAACAATGCTCGCGAATATTTTTCAATTCACATAAAGACAAAAAATTATCTACATATTTTTATTCATTCAAGTTGGATGTATATATATGAAGATATTTTTTTATATGGGCAATGAAATTGATGATAAAGTGGGTGGGCTTGAAGAAAGGAGGATAATACAGAGCCGGCAGGTCGCAGAGCTTCAAACACGGGGCATTGATTCGCCAGGACGATGGCTTTCCGGGGTATTGCGGGGAGTCATGTGAAATCGCCGTCGCGACGCCGTCGTTGGCGCTGCTTCACGATGATGATGATGATGATGATGATGATGGCGACGACGATGCCGATGACATCCACCACTAACCACCACTAGCATCTAGTACTACTCACCACCACCACCACTTTTTGTCGTTTTCTGGTGGCTCGAACGCCACGCGCGTGCGGCAAGAGGTTTGGCGGTGGCGACCGGCGCCCGTGCGTTTGTGCCGTGTTGGTGGTGAGCCCTCGGTTCAGTAGTCAAGAGCGCCGCGCCAGTCTTCGACGAGCTCCCCGCCTGACAATCAGCCAATGCTGCTTCGGGCCGCGTCGACCTTCTAGTGAGATATCGGGACACACGCATTTGTGTGAGGCCAAAGAGACATTAGTATCGTTGTCGGCTTCAAATTACACATTTTGCTATTTTCACATTATCAAATTTCGACGATTTTATTGTGCGCCAAAGCGTTATAATGTTGACAAGTTTTTTTAATAGAAAGAAAAATTAATTTTTCTGAATGAAAAGAATGATATTAAGTATGATACGAAGAGAAGATTGAAATGATAATTATTAATGCAAATTAAATTGATATTGAATATAGAAGAATTAATACAGGCATTAATATAAATAATTGATAATAGTTAATAGTGAAATAGTAAAAAAAAGTGCAGTGCGGTTGGTGCTTAACCGGCATTAAGTATATACTACGTTGAGTCTAACAACGCGGAAGTTTATTTCACATTTGCGTTTTTTTTCTTTTTTTTTTTTTTTTTTCGTTTTGGTACAATTTTTTTCTTTTACTTCTTTTTCTTTTTCATCAGTTTCTGGCACTCACTCTTCAGTATTAGATTTATTTTTTATTCTCCCTTCCCCTTGTCTACTGTTCACTTTATACTTGTCTCTCATTTATATTTATCACGTTTTAACGGTTGAGTCTGCGCGCTGTGTGATGTTACGAGTTTTGCGGGGGCGGCAGGGTTGAAAACTCCCGGTGACCGCGTGGACAACTTCAAGTTTTATGAAATATTGATACGACGAGAGATATTTAAACATTCTTCAAATAATAATTCTTCTCTTATTTTTAAATCTATTTGTTTCCCTCTTTCTTTATTTGTTTTTTTTTTATTCAAAGTGAAAGAATATATTACAGTGCACACAATACACACGTTGCTACCACGATAAATAAAGACAAACGTGGATATTACAAGTGTTATAAGTGAAGGAAATAGAGGAAAGAAAAAAAAAACAAAGAGAGATAAAGTTGTGTGAGAAAGGAAAAATAGAGAAACGGGGTGACTGTGTGTGGGCTCTTCTTATTTCTTTCATCGAGACGGTTTTGCGGTTCGTGGCCCCGTTAGAGGGTTTCTTTCAGTCGTGGCCTCCCCCAACGTCGGGTCTCCTCCTCGTCAAACTAACGCTAATTCGTCTGTCTCTCTTTCATACAGATTACAAAAAAAAAGTGCGACATTTCGCGGGGGGCCTACACATAAAAACGTATTTACCAAGTATTAAAAAAAATTTTTTTTCGTTCCGTTTCATCAACATATACAAACACATA
>JAQQBR010001832.1:3249914-3263020 GCA_030347285.1 Microctonus hyperodae
TTTTATTTGAAATAGGGTTTTCGTAATATGTGGGTTTAGTAAAATCGTTATATTGTGGATTAGGATGTAGTTTTATATGTATATATACATTCATACTTGTGTGTATATAGATATGTACATTTATATATGAACGAAATTTCAATTATTAACCGGTGATGGCTTGGGTCCAAGTGAATAAAAGTATTATCTCATCCCTCGAGAGAGGGTTGTTCTTATACGGTTTTATGTATGTATATATATATTTGTGAAGGGATGAAATAAGGGTGAATATGGTCTATTCCACTTTCGCGCCTTCTGCTAAAAATTGCTGGTGCCCAAAAATATATATATTCACATCCCTACGACCCTTCAAATTATCGCCATATTTTGGTCGAATTATGAAAAAAAAAGTCGATTAAAGTAAAATTTTACCTCGTTAGGATTTTTTTTTTTGTTTCTTTTACTTCGACTGTCAATATTCAAGTCTAGTTAATTACCTTCATTAAAAAATAAATAAATTATAAATTAAAAATAATTCATTAAATTTATTATCTCAATTTAAATATTTAATAAAATGTTTTACTTTCATTTTAATTAAAATTCAAATATATTATTATTTATTTATTTTTATTATTATATGTACATATAAATAAGTAGAATCCAATTTAAAAATGATTAATCTCACATAAATTTAAAAAGTAAAATAAAAAATTATTTTATAATTCATTTATCTCTTAAATGCTTATTAAATAATTCTCTTTTATCAAACGTCAATTAAATTCCTAAATAATTCTTAATTTTCTTTATTCATTGCAATATCAACCTGTCGCTTGCAAAATTATACACAAGTGTTTACATACACACAATTATAAAAACCAGAAGAAAAAAAAACAAATTGTCATGCCAAAAATCCAAAGCAGACAAACCTAACACCTCTTTATCATGTCAACTGAAGCATAATAATTTCCATCGATGCGTGTATAACTTGACGGCTGGCACGCGCACACATTCTCCCCTTTATGTAATTGCGCGTAGACCCGGGTAATTACATAGCGTCGACTTTCTTCACTGACGCGCGCGCGACACTCACCCTTTCATCCGTACACAAAGCATCGTCTTCTTTCACTTCTTTCTTCATATACATAAATATACACACTTAAATACACAGTATAATAACAGTAATTCAAGGCACTGTGTGTGGATTGTACTTTATCCACTGTTGTCTGAAGAGAAGCCAATCATTTGCTGCACATTTATATGAGTACACAGTCGATAAAGAAGAATATATTACCAACAATGGTGTTGCGTTACCGGGACAGTGGTAATTATAAAAAGGCGCAGAAAAAAAATTAATTAAAATAAGAAAGGGATAGTTTAGTAATATGAGTAAGTTGGGGGGGTTTTTATTTATTTATTTATTTATTTATTCACTATTGGAGTATCGAAGGAAAGACTAACTTGCGTTTGATGATGATTAGACGCATTTACCTGTGATCATACCAGGTGGTCGTTGAGTTAGCAATTACGAAGCGTGCCACATTGCGAAATTTGATACACGCATTGTATGTATGTATTGATAATGAGTGACAAATGGTACACCATGCAAGAAATTATATAGCATCATGTGGATAATGATGATCGGAATGGTTTCTGTTTCATGTAATATATATCGAATTTCGCACATTTATTTAAGGGACTCGAGTGTTTTTTTTTTTGTAATTTAATATCGAGGGTATATTGAGGGGTATATTTGTGTAATATATTTAGATTAATTTTGTGAATAATTTTTAAGAGATGGAATATATTTTATTTGATTAGGAAAATTTATTTTATTTTATTATTGAGGCTGAATAAGATTTTGGAGTTGATGGAGGAAACTTGAGTTGGAAGGGAAATTTTAATTTTTTGCCGATTTTTAGTATGAATTAAGGCGATAGAAAATTAGTGAGTGTCATTTGGATTTCATTTTCGGTTCATTTGGAGATAATTATGATGTATAGATTACTACAATATTTAATAAAATTTTTTTCAGTAAATATGAAAATTCGTTGGGTTTTATTTGAGAGAGAAAATAAATAAATTCTAATAAATTGATAATTCATTCATACAAATATTTTATATTGAATTCAAATAAATATAAATATTAATATAGTTTATAAATTCAATTTTCACTTTGACTAAACCAATCAAAAATTAAAAAATTTTTTACTCTATTCTCATTTTGCTAAAAAAAAAACACAAATCATTACATCATCCCCTATCAAACAAAATAATGAAAAGTATTTAAAAAAATTAATTTCATTTCAAACAATATAATTATAAATTAATAAATTGAATCGTTGAAACAATTTGTTTTATTTAAATGAGAAGTAATTGAAGTAGAGTCGACGCTCTTTTTCTTTTTTTTTTCTATATACATTTCAGGAGAGGAGAGAAACCTTCAATTAAGTCAGACAAATTTCGAACGTGCGGCAGCATTACTCCGGCGGGTTCCGGAGTTCACCGTTGCTGCATCACTTCGACAAGAGGAAGCCAATTCCGGAACAATTGTAGCTTTCTCCCACGGTAATAATAGGTAAGTGACCAAAAATAATTTCACATATAAAACATTATCAATTAAATGAATAAATATATTTAATAATCATTATATTTATTTTATACAACAAGGTACTTGGAGCTGCAGAGCAGCGGAAGAAAAGATGAACTTCGTCTTCATTATGTATCACGCCGCGATGGAGCTGTCCATGTCGAGGCCTTTCCATTTCGTCTTGCAGACGGCGCGTGGCACAGGGTCGCCCTTAGTATCAGTGGCTCGCAGGTCGAGCTATTAGTTGACTGTCATCCACTTTACAGGCGTTTATTGAGGCCTGGACCACCTGATACCAATTTTACATTGCCACAACTTCAACTTTGGGTTGGCCAAAGAAACGCCAAACATTTTCTCTTTAAGGCAAGTTCAAATTCATTTGTGTTTACCATGTTTTGTAATAATTATATTCATGTATGATTAATAATAATGAAAAAAAAAAAAAAATATTTATTTATGTATTTTACCAGATATCTGTGAATAGGGTGAAAATGTTCTTCATCATCGTGACTCAACTGAGTATTATTAAACCAGCATATGCTGTCAAAAGAAATGTTTTGTAGAAAAAAAGCTTGAGTCAGAATGCAAATGCATATTTTTTTTTTAGTTATGTAATATATTATCGAGCACATTGAACTCAAGGATGATTTATTTATTTATTTATTTTAATTTGTTTTTATTTATCTAATTTATTTATCATTTGTGCTTTTGTGATTGCAGGGTGCACTCCAGGATGTTAAACTAATTCCAGGTGCTCATGGATATTTATCGCAGTGTCCACAGTTGGATACATCTTGTCCAACTTGTGGTCAATTTTCCATTCTGCAGAATACAGTTGAACAGTTACTTCACAATTTGAATGAATTGACACACAGGGTAAGTGTAATAAATGAAACATATTAAATATTATTAAATAAAAAAAATTTTTTTTATGATGAATAACATTTAATTATCTTAAAGAAAGTATTGTTCTTATCGACGTGACTTTTTTTTAGCTAGCTGCTGCAGAGGGTAGAATAAGCAAGGTGGAAGAGTGTGAGTGCCAAAAATCTTGTCGTGAAAATGGTACAGTTCATGAGGACGGTGCAACATGGGAAAAAGGCTGTCAACAATGTTCGTGTATTCATGGTGAAATGGAATGTAGACCTACACCATGTGCTACTGTTGCTTGCAAACATCCAGTGATACCTGAAGGAGAATGTTGTCCTATTTGTCTGAGTAAATAAACAAAAAAAAAATATTTTTTCCTCGTGTTTTAATTATTACTTTTCTTTATTTAATACTTACATATATTTTTTTATTTATTTTTTTTCTTGTATATTAAGAAGAAATAAATTGTAAAATATTTTTCAGAGCAATGTCTTTTGCTTGGTGTAATATATGATCACGGTGCAAAAGTATCGCCAAGACAATGCGTTGAGTGTAATTGTGTTGATGGTAGTTTTACGTGTCAAAGAGTTGATACAGAGATACGTTGTCCGCCATTACCATGTCCACCCAGTGAACAAATAAGTGTTGCTGAGGAGTGTTGCAAATTTTGTCCAGGTATATAAAAATATTAATACACAAATAAATGAATGAATTAATTAATTAATTAATATAATAATTAAATTAGATACTTTATAATAATATTTCTGCATTTTACCCATTGGCTTTGTTGTATAAATCTTCAAATTTATTTTCTTATTTTCCGAATAAACTTCTGATACTTATATGTATCAATAATAAATTAATATATTAATCACTTATATAACAAACTAACTGTCTCTTAATATCGCTGGCTTAATCACGTCTAATCAGGAGTGGATTACTGCGCAAAAGGCCATGAATGTCATACAAATGCATCCTGTCTCAATCTTCAAACAACTTATGCCTGCCACTGCAATATTGGCTTTCAAGGAGATGGACATAATTGTCACGGTATTGAGTCAAATTTAATCCAAAAAAAAAAAAAATATAAACAAACTAAATAATATTAATCGCTCGAGTTTATTGACAATTTCAAATATCGCTCTCAAAAATATTTCTAATTATAACATCTATAAAAAAAATATACTACTTGTATTATTTATTTTTGTCTTGTCTCAATACTTAATTTTTTATTTCTCTCTCATGCAAAAGACGTTGATGAATGCAAACAGCAAGGTGGCTCTGAGGGTCATCATTGCAATGCCAATACACGATGTGTCAATATCGTGGGTTCATACACATGCGAGTGTCTTCCTGGTTATCACAGAGTTGACAAATTTAATTGCGCTGAATTGGATGAGTGCACAACTGGTCAACATTCATGCTCAGAGCATGCAACGTGTGTTAATACCGCTGGCAGTTATTATTGCGTATGTAAAGACGGATACACTGGCAATGGCTACACGTGCAAACGTAAATAAATAAAATATAATAATAATTAATACAATTAATTGAATAAAAATATCAATTAAATCACAACTATCACATATTAATATTTAATATTGTATTGATCAAATTAAAATATATTATGATTAAATTATTAATTTACTGCAATAATTATTCATTGTTTTGTATTATAATTTTTAGCATTGTGCAATCAAACGTGCCAAAATGGTGGCGAATGCATAGCGCCTGACAGATGCTCATGTCGTCGTGGCTACATTGGTAACAGTTGTGAACTCGATTTAGATGAATGCGCGAGTGATTTGCACAGATGTCATCATTCATCTACGTGTTTCAATATGCCTGGATGGTATTATTGTCGTTGTAAACCAGGTTATAGAAGTGCACTGCATGACAGCACACAAGGCACACAATGTCTTGACATTGACGAGTGCAATGATCAGACAATTGAGAGGAAACACACCTGTCATCCGACTGCCAAGTGTGTTAATACCGATGGTGGATACAAGTGCGTATGTCCAAGTGACAATATTCATTCGGATGAGGAGTGTAAATTGAGTGAGCAATTTATTTTATTTTATATGAATAAAATATTGGTTTATTTATTTTGTAATGCTTTATAGAGTTTATTGATTTAATTTTTTATTGTATATGTTTTTTAGATTGTTGGTATGATGATCGAGAAATTGTTAATAGCGAAACATTTTCACCAGCGGGTAGTCCATGTAGACAATGTACATGTAAAGACGGTGTTGTAACGTGCCGTGATCCAATATGTGATTGTAGCGCGCCAAGTAGCAGACGTGACAAATGCTGTCCACAATGTGATCCAGCGGCGTCTTGTCGTCATCAAGAGCTCCATCATCTTGTATTTAGAAGTGGCGAACGATGGATTTATCAATGTCAAACTTGTGAATGCCTGGTATTGAGATTACGTTTGAATTTATTATATTCATACGTGTATAATTTTAATTTTATAATTCAAGTCGAAATTTTAGATCTATTTTTAATAATCCTCGTTAGCGGATTGAGTTTACAAATTAATTATAATGTCAAATGACGATTTAAAAGTGCGTGAAGTTTGTAAAAATTAAATTTGAATAAATTATGTATCTTTCATTGAAATTTCATTATAAAAAATATGAAATATCGTGTGATATAGATTTATTAATAATTAATGTAAGTGATTGTGATATTGAAAAAATGATTAAATGTTTTATGGAGATTGATTTAGTTGTTTATAGCTTCGAAGTGAGTTCTATATTTAGTTTATTTATTATAAAGCTCGTGAACGGTCGATAGATAGTCCATAAATTATTTGTAACATCACAGTAGGCCCTAAATTTCGACTTGACAATTCATTGATTTTATTTCATGCTAATTCATTTGTGTGTTTAAATCTTCAGTATGGCGAAATAGACTGTTGGCAAATGGAGTGTCCACCAGTAACATGTAACAATCCTGTGACAGAGGATGGCGATTGTTGTCCACGATGTGAGGATGATCCATGTGCACGACAAAGTCATAATAATATTACGTCAATTGTTACATCATCCGGACATCCGCAACCGTGTAGCTACGCTGGTATTGTTCATGAAAGCGGCAGTTCATGGCAGGATTTGCACGACAAGTGCACCACGTGCGAGTGCAAGGTAAGAGGGCACAACACTCGGGACAAATTTGAGAAGATAGTGAAGAGAAAAAGTAATTAAAGAAAGAAATAATGATGAAGATAATATAAATGTCATCAACAGAATTAAATTAATACAGCAATAATTATTTACAAGATGGGGGAGATAAATAAAATTTTATAAACATTACATGAGATACGGAAAATACATGTGTGTGTGTATTTAAAATTCAATAAATTTAAAAATCATTGGATTAATTTAGGAAATGAGAGAACATTTGTCATTATCTCATGTGAATTTTTTCTTTCATTATTTTTATTTATTTTTTAAAAAATTTTTTTTTGTTTCTCAAGATTATTTTTCACATTGTGGGTACATAAATATATATATATATATAAAAATGAAAACAAGGTCAGTAAACGAAGTGTATTTCCTTCGCTTGACCTAATATAACGCTGATGTGCGCATCAATTGCATAGATATCTTGTTGAAAAAAATTTTTTTTTTATTTTATTAAGGTTGATAAAAATTGTTAATTAATATTATTATTGTTATTATAATTTTGCGTATGCGCAATGAGCACGCGACGCTCAGCGATAAGTAAATGCCTCAATTCCCAAAGCTTAAATTTACAAAATCAAAAACAAAAATATACACAACAGTAAAACACACGTAACATATGTGAATTTAAAAGTAAAACAAAAAAAATAAATTTATTTATAAACTTACATACAACACGAGTATTAGTGTATTTTTGTAATTATATCCATATACCGTTTTATTATTTATTTCTTCAAAAAGCATTAAGTAACTTTCATTCATTTAATTGTTTTACCCATTTTTTTTTTTTTTTTTCAATACTAATTTGCTCGATGGTTACTCGAGATTGCAATGGCTGTGCGCTAATTATTAATATATATATTAATTAAATTAACGCTAGTGTGTATATATATATAATATATGTTATTTATTTTTAGTTAATTTTATTGTTTTAGTTTAATACATAAGTCGCGTAATTTTATATAGCAAATCCATACAGGGACGTGTCCAAGCTAATTAAATTCTTTTTGATTAATTCTTCTTTTAATAATTTATATTTTTGGATATCAATAAATTATACAGATAAACTGAAGATAAAAAAAAATAGATACATAAATAAATTAACAATAAATATCCCAGTAGTAAAAGCTCAAGCGATCGATATTCAAATAAAATTATTTTTTAAAATATGCTGGCTTGCTTTGTTCAAAGCTGCTTTTATTATTATACCTTATTTCGTTAAATATTAAATAATATATATATTATTGTTATATATAAATATTATTTCAATTACGATCGATATTTATCACGATCGCACGTGCTTCGGGGTCGGCCCTGCATGGATCGTTCAGCGCTATTAAAATTATGTTTTTCGAAGCGGACCCGATCGGACTTATCGTCAATCAAACACATTTTATTCATGTAAAAATTAGATTATTTCATTGATGTATTTGTTTCATGTGAATGTAGAGAAAAAAATTAATTTATATTAAATATTATGTATATTTATATTGCTATATAATTGAATATTTTTGATTTTCTATTTCGATGTTGTTGTTTCTATTGTTTAAATTGATGTGTGTTATACAGTAAAGTGAAATAGTTTGCAATCAAGCGAAAAGTATTCGAGTGGGTCCGCGCATGAATGAATAATCCTGAATAATGTTAACCCAACCATTATTTATTGCCCGTGCTAAAAAAAATAAATAAATAAATAAATAAAACTAACCGACTAACCAGCCTAACGATGGGTATCCTTGCAGGTGCCGTACTGCGCCCAATTGGTGAGCAATAGCGCGTGTTGTGTGCATCGGTAATCACATCACTTCTACCTCACCTATATCTCTTCTAACCTGCCTCTATCTCTAATTCAACTAGATGCTAAATCGAGCTCGAGTATTTTTTTTTTGTGTTTAATTACAAATTTTGCTTTTCTGCCACTATTATTCCTGCGATTTATATTCTCTGGATTTATTTAAAAATCAAATTCGTGTGTCACATTTCATTCTAATCTATTTTTTTCTTGGTATGTTAATCACTATGGATTTTTATTATTTTTAATTTGTGTTTGCTGAATTTTTGTGCACGCTTGATATTTATTATGTATTGTACAATTACTCTGGATTTTAATGAGGAATTTATTAACTAATAATTTGTATTTTAGTTTTGTTTGGAGTATATTTCTTTATTTTTTAATGTTTTGATTTTAAGAGGATAATATTAATGTATTGATTTTTGTTGAGATTATTGGAAATTTTATGAATGAATAGTATTCCGTGAATAATTGCACATGTTTTTGAAGCACGTATACATATTTGTCATGCAGTTTTATTTTTATATATATTTATTTTTTCAATTTTTCTGCACTTTATTGAAGACTTTAATATCAGTATTTTTATTCTTTGTTTATTTTTTATCATCAATTGATCTGTAATTAAATCCACACCGCACAAAATTACGCATACATATTGAATATTTATGGGCACATCTACACTACTTTTTTTTATTTACTTAAGTTTATTATTATTTTGATTTTTTAAGTGAATTATTTATTTTCCGAAAATTCAAGCCTTTTGCACACGCCTTCTTTCTGCATACACAAAAAAAAATAGAAGCACCAGGACTGTGAATTTCCATGGTGACAAAATTTACAGCAATAAGCAACAAAAAAAAATGAACAACAAACATTAAAATTATTCACAAGCAAATTTTTGTTGGAAAATTTTTTTTTTCCTTCTCATTATTTTTCCAAATTGTTTACTCACATAAATTGATGCTATTTGGCTGAAGTCTTGTCATCAAATTGTAGTTTTTAGCTAAAGCATTTCACCGTAAAACAGAGACATACTATGGGAGTTCATTGTTTTTTTCCCCCAAAATTTATAATCATTTTTTAAAAATATATTGCCGCATGTCTTTCTAATTTGACGGACAATGTGATCGGGGTTAAAAAAACATACAAATTCAATAACAAAACGATGTGACAATAAAAAAACGAAATGGATCCAGAGAGGAAGGACGAGTCACCGAGTCATGTGGAAAATTTGGAATACCAATTTTATAAAATGAAAAAAAAAAAACGAAAAAGAAATCAATAAAAAAATATTCCAGCACATACTATCATATTCTACATATACTCACGAACATAAATCAACCGGTATACGAAATAAAAATAATTATTCAATTCCTGAATCACAAGAAAAAAACATCAATCAATTTTCTCTTTTTTTTTTTTTATTTCCTTAATAAAACAATGAATCGCATAATATGTGTTTACATACATATGCGTACTATTTTATTTATAATCACAAGCCAGGGCAAATTTTGTTTGATATAAAAAAAAATACATAAAAATTACTTGATACTTGAATTTATATATTTCACCTTTATTCAATCGATATTAATTGAATTTATTCATCGAATAAATTTATTGATAATTTTTCTAAATATAAATTCGTTAAAACATCCAACAAAATTGGTCTTGGTGTCATAGAAAATTTAAATTGAACACTGAATAAACGTTACTCGCTAACAATTTATCATATTCCCTCACAGGACGGTCAATTATGCTGCAGCTACGATTACGGCTGCGCTGGCGATCTTGGGCTCGAGCAGCGCTCAATCATTATTGGCAAGTCTTATTCTATCAGTATGTCAGGCGATACGAGCATTACGAGCAAGAATATTGCTTCATCGGAAGCAACAGTATCAACGATTGAACAGCAATCGTCAACTAATATTAACGAATCGCCATCATCATCATCATCATCATCAATCATCAGTGATGTCAACATCGATGACGATATCAACGAATACTCCACCAAAAATTATCCAGTCCACAATGTTGAGTCACGTTCAACAGGACATCTCAGCACTGAATCAACATCATCACTATCATCATCATCACCATCATCATTATCGTCATCATCATCATCATTATTATCGACGACGTCGCCGAAGACGTCACTGTCAATTGGAAAACATGGTGATATCGAGAAAAATGAGAGTATCGAGAGGTCACGGAGCATTGCGAAAAATCTTATCTCCATTCCAACGAAGATGCAGCAAACGATTCTTCGCAATAAAATTACCAGTCGCACCTTGGTGGCGTTATCCTCGAATAAAAATGAACATAAATTATTACATTCATCATCAGTTAATAAGCGTAATAATATTGATAAAGCAGTTTTTTTGGCAGCGTCACGTCTTGTTGGTAGTAAGGACGCCACTTGAGCCAATATTAAAATGCCGCACGTCGACGTGCTAACGGAATAAATGACGTGTTTTTTCGCATGGTCCATGGGTTAAAGGCATTCCACGTATGGTAATGAGGACAGAGAGAGTCAAATATGCCATATTATAATGACGAGGGCTACCTTGTTGACAATGGAAGAGGAAGAGAGCAAGGGTGATAATGCAAAGCGAATCAAGAAAGGATACCTCATCATATTAGGGTTTCTTTTAAATATAAATATATTTTTTTTTAATGTACGATGATCGTTTTTCATTATGATAAAGTTTTATTATGTATATTTTTCTTTTGTTTTTTTCTTTTTGTTTTATGATTATGTGAATATCTTTGGATGATTGTTGAATTAATCACTATGATCATCTGTGTGAGATGATAAATAATTACAAAAAAAAATATTAAAAAAAAAAGATAATGAATGGTACAGTAAATAATAATGATGTATAATTAATTGATACGAAATATTGTGCATTATTTAATTTATTTTTTTTTTGTTTTATATTGTTTTATTATTATTTTATTGGTTAAAATTAATAAAGGCATTGTTTTTTTTTTTGTTTTTGTTTATTTTGGTATGTGGAATATGATTGTTGTATAGGTAAGTGATTTATCAGGACAAACAAAACTTTTATTGTCAAATACTTGTATTATGATTATTATTCATCGTCATCATTATCATCATGAAGATTATTATTTGCAAGAAAAATATTATTGATAAAAATAGTAATGACGATTTTTCATATGAATGACAGTTCGTAAATTCGAAGTAATTTCAATTGGAAAAATCGACATGTGAAAAATATAAGGAAAAATTGGAGATATTTGAGGGATTTTATATAGTTTGAAGATGGTGGATGGAAAAAATGAATAAATTAATTGATTTAAAAATCAATTTATGAATAATTGTGCCGGCCGATGAACGTGCCGGGCTTGCTCGATCGATTCCTCGATTTTACAACTAGTCCTGCTCAACCCAATGCGACTACTACAACTACATTCCTCCTTAATTAACAATAAGTAGGCACTAATGAAAAAATTAATACATGATATAGATTAAATAACAAAATATTCATAATTAAAATTAAATTAACCTGTAATGGAAAAAAAAATAAATTACCAGATGTTTAAAAAAAAAATATGTAAGCATGTACGTTCATTGAACGAACAGTGCATGGATATTTCAATCGTAGAAGCAGATGATTAAAAATTTTTAATTATAAAATAAAAAATAAAAAAAATAAAAAAACTTAAAACATAAACGCGACTCGAAGTTTCTAATAGAATATTCAGTAAATAAAAATTTGAAAATTTAAAGAGCAAGAATGTATAGCGAAAAATAAATATTTCCAATAATCACTCAAAGAATTATACAATTAAAAACAAAAAACATAAGTGTGAAGTATGCGATAATTTCAAAATTATTATGCACAATGCTCGGTTCATATTCGAAATCAAATTGAATTTATCGAAGAAGAACGATAATAAAAATCATTCAATTGAATAAAATAAATAAATAAAAATAAACAAATAAATTAAAATCCCATCGAAAATATTAACATCTTACCCCTCGTCACATTTAATAAATTATTACTATCATACAAAAACAGAAAAACAAATATTACAAGCGCGAACAAAGTTTTGAAATAATTGGCGTCAAGTGTATTAATTCCAGATTAAATGCATCATATGTATTTATCGTTGAGCGTCAATATTAAAAGTCACCTAATAGAAATACGTTTTCTAGTCATATTTGATGAGAATCTATAAGTCGTCGTCATACTTTATCGTTAATAAAATGTGTAAACGTGCAAAGATTATATTTATTTCTAATTAAACAAATAAACAAAAATAAAGAGAAAAAGAATTCAACAGATGATAAATAATTCAAGAAAATAATATAATCTTTTGTCTTATCAAATGTAAAAATAAAAACAACAACAACAACAATAATAATAATAATAATATTAATAATAATACTGCTAATAATAATAAATAATGATAATAATAATATTAATAATAATAATAATAAGAACGAAAGAAAGGTGATTAATTACATCTAATGAAAAGGCAGTTATGAATATTACAAAATCTTTTTGTCATTTTTAATTATGATAATATTAATAATAAAAATAATAAACAAATAATAATAATAATAATAATAATAATGATAATACAGTGTACAAAATATTTTTTTCTCTAGCAGAGTGTGTTGCAAATTTATGTTCCCAAAAATAAAAAGAAAAAAAAA
>JAQQBR010001832.1:3263670-3279046 GCA_030347285.1 Microctonus hyperodae
CCGATGGAATTAATGAGGGTGAGAAAGAAAAAAAAAAGGGAAAACCTAGCAGACTTACCGTATAAAATCACGTTTTCTCAAGGGCGTACTGTTGAGATAACCCTACCGAGAGCAATTTTTATGTGTGTATAAGAAAATGCAGAAAAAATAAAACGAATAAAAATACTGATGATTATAATATAGGTATATATAATTTTATGATTTTATATTTGCTCTTCGTATCTACACTGCACTTCAAATCTACATGTGTTAAATCTTGGAAGTTATACATTACTTCAATGGGCAAAGTTAAAATTTACACAGCGAGAAACGTGATAAAAATAACTATACCCATTGAATGAATTTATAAATTTATAAAACTTAAAAAATTTAACATACTTGAATTTACAGGATAAACGTGTCTCGATTGTCTTCTGTAGAGTAGTTCAATAACCCAATAAAAAAAAAAAAATAAAAATGTTCATGTGAATCGCTCTAGTAAATTGAAAAGACAAAAAAAAATTCAACAAATAAATGAATAAAATTCAGTAGAGTTTTCAGTATAAATAAATCACTATCTTATACAATTTTATTCTCGAGTATCTATATACGCACCAACTGCTCTTTCTATTTTAGAAGCTTTTTAAACGTTGAATTTAAGACGTGATTGGTGCACTCTCGTTATCGTAAAAGATTATCGTAATTGACTTTCTTCTGTTTGCCAGAGCTAAATTATCCTGGCTACTTTTATACACATTTGTTCTGGCTATTTTTCTCATATTGTTGTTTTCTTTTGTTCAACCAGATTCAAGAAACCCATTATTTATTTTTTCATTCACATTAATTGAACATTATATAATTAGGTTATTGAGTTACAATTTAATAAAGAAATAATTCCACTGGAAATTCTATTAATTTTTATTTCAATATAAAATCAATATTTTTTATTCATTCAAATCACTGACATGGTCTATAATATACTATACGTAAATATTCCCGTAACTTAATCAATCAAAATCAACGTCAATTATTTTTTTTATTTAATATGACAAATTATAATAAATTATTTTAAGGTGGAATTATTTATCTTTTTTTTTTTTCTTTCATTCCAGACATACTGCTGTGGACGAAGAGTCACCGAACTCCACATCCAATTTGCCAATCAAAACGTCAGCGGAAGAGCTTTCAAACCCAACATATCACGAGGATTCCAATGCTCACGTCACGCAAAATTTGTCATCATCACCAACGTCATCATTATCCTCATCTAATATTATCAAAAAACAACAACAGAGTTCAACGAAACACTCGTCACTCCCACTACGGAAAATATTGTCAAAGTTATCTGTTGATGAATCAAGGTCTATTTTGGGAATTTCCAATTTTAAACGACCGCCATCGATAACAAATAAAATTAAATCACCTCACGCTGTCAGTCACGATTCCAATGCAACAAATCAAGGCACTGTTGTCTCGGCATTGCTCTCAGTAACGGAGAAATTGTCGAGTATTATATTTAATTTGAATGATAATTTTCGTCAAGAATCAATTAGAAATCAAATTGATAATATTGATGGGTCATTAGATATTAATTCAACAGTGAGAAAAGATAGTGCAGTGTGTTTGGAAGAAAGTGAGGAATTAAAAGATATTAATAATCAATTATTAGATAATTTAAATATTCCAAGTGAATCGAGTGATGTTAGATCATTATCAATAAATTATAAAATTCCTTCAGTGTATGCAACACCGTGCCAAAAAAGTGGTAATGAAAATGTAATTGATTATGATAATGAAAAAATTTCACGTTGTTCATTAGCAAAAAATTATCGACCACGACGAGAGAGTAGTGGATATTTTAGTAATCTTTCAACGTTTGATGACGATCGTAGAAATTCAACAACATTTGAAGCAATTCAAGGAATTGGATTATTACGTGAAAGACGTAGATCATCTATGAAGAGATTGAATATTAGTAGATTTATAGAAGTTGACAACGAAAGAATGCCATCAACGGAAATTTATCGTAAAGGATCAGCAGCTGGATTGGAGATGCCAAATATTAAAGAATTAAAAGAGATACGTGATGATACTGTTAATCAGTCATCATCCACGGATGATTTATCAAGAATTGATAATTTACCAGATCTTAAAATTACTGCGAGAAAAAAATACAAAACCCCATCAGACAAATCAATTTTAGATCGAGTTAATGACATGGATAATACAACTGAATCTACTGAGGAAAAAGAAATTAATGAAATTACAACACAATTGGGTCAATCAACATTGATCACTGATAACACTCATAAAATTAAATCATTACAAAATATTTTAATGCCTTCGCAAGAGACGTTTACAGAAGTTCAGTCACGTACAACTGTCGACAGTCGCTGTCAAGAAGGACGAGAAAATCACAAAGAGTCATCGAGTCCAAGGCGAATTATGACGCCGGCCAGATCTGAAAGTTGTGGATTTACTGAGTCATCATCATCATCATCATCATCAGTGGCTAATTCACAACGTCAGAGGAAACGTATGATTCATTCATACAGTTCAACGTCTTCATCAAATTCCGAGCTTGAAAGAATTTTAGAAAAACCGCCGGATACAAAAATTAATTTAATAAATAATTCAATAACAAAGGATACGGATGACAATGATGATGTCGTAATAGCCAGAAGACCAAATGGAAATAATGATTCAGAAATATCGAGAAAAATATTGCCTAAATCAATTAAAATTTATCAACTTTTATCAACGCAGTCTGAAGACCGTGGCGATGGTGAACCTCGACTGATGGACAGAAGAATATCACTTCAAATAACTCGACATGATGATGAAGAAAATCAATTATGTGAAGAAATAATAACGACAACGCCAACATCAACGCCAGTAACAACAACAACAACAACAACAACATTATTGCCGGAAGATAAAAAATTAATTCACTGTGATAGTGTACCACTTTTACAAGTTCCTAGTAGCAATGACAATGAAGATGATACAAATAATGAAACATTAAAAGTTCATCGATTGTCACCATTGAGAAAATTATCACCTCCCGGTGAAGTTTGTATTAATCAAAGATTACTTGATGACAATGGTAGCGTTGGTATTAGACCAATTTATCCTTATTGTCCTTATTCACCGTATGGAAGTCCCCAAGGATCACCTCGAGCACGTCGACGACCCCTGAGAGAAAGCAGACGAGTTTCTATTGATAATAGACAAGGCGCATTGCAACTTAATCAATATAAACTTCTTGATAATATTGGCCAGGTAAAAATCATTATTAAAATTCTATTTTATTTCCCTGATTTAAATTATACATTTATGTGTATTATTATCATCGTTTGTCATTCGTAATATGATTGATGTTAGGTATTAGAGGGTGTTAATAATTTTAGGAAAAATATTAATCTTGACTGTTTCTTTAATTTGATTCTCAATCATGACAAAAAATTGTTGGAGGGTTTTTATTTTTTTGTTTTCTGTTGTCCCCTAAGGAAATGAAATACTTTTTTTCCCTCTTTTTTATCTGTACTTTTTTTTATTTGTTTTTTTTTCTTTTTTATTAAGATGGTTTTTATTATTACGTTGTACAAAGGAGGGAAAAAATTTATTTCAGGCTACATAGATACAATCGCTCAAAGTTCAACTACGTTTGGCTTGAGTGATATAACAATAGTTTTAAATGTATATGTATCTTGATAAACCCTGAAGGTTGCAAGAAGTGCATGAGTGAAGATGCTTTATAATGTACACATACTTCAATGTAAGTCAAGAGTTCTAGCTGTCTTTAGTGTATATACTTTTTCGTTCATCATTCTTTGTCACGTATTTTTTTTTCTTCTTCATGTTCCTCCTTATTATTTTTTTTTCTCTCTCGATTTCATTCTTCTTCACTTTCGTTTTTTTTTTATATTATATATGAAATGAAGAGTGCTCCGCGCGTCGTTGAACGGATCTTTTTATTAAGTGGAGAATAGAATTTTCTTTTCTCTTTTACGCTTGACAGAGTGCATACATAGACATACAACACAACCATCATTCCAATAAAATTTTCTGAAAAGCTCCACGCAATCGGATCTGAATGGAAAAAAAGTTCAATTCATTTTTTCCAATTCAGCCATCAATCATTTTTTTTCCACTTCATTGATTAGCTGCATTGATAAATTTATTTTATTTATCAAGCTTGAAGAAGAAATTAAAAGAAATAGAGGTTGGTATAATTTAAAAAATAATAAATAATATTTTTTTTAATTTCAGGGTTCATTTGGTATTGTAAAATTGGCGTATAATGAAGAGGATGAAACTCACTATGCAATGAAAATTTTGAGTAAAAAAAAATTAATGAAAAAAGCTGGTATATTTGGACGTATGGCACCAGGTAAAAAAAGTGCTGCAAATCCATTAGCAAAAGTTTATCGTGAAATTGCACTTTTAAAAAAGTTGGACCATCCAAACGTCGTAAAATTAGTTGAAGTACTTGACGATCCGGACGAGGACAATTTGTACTTGGTATTTGAGTTGATTCAAAAGGGTGAAGTGCTTCAACTTCCAACAGACAAACCACTTGATGAGGAAACAGCGCGAAAAAATTTTCGTGATATAGTTCTCGGCGTTGAATATTGTACGTTAATTATTTTTATTACTCAATTAATATTACAATTTTATTATTCAACATTAAAAATATTATTTCTAATTTTTAATATTAACAACATTGTTTTACAGTGCACTATCAAAGAATTGTTCATCGTGACATAAAGCCAAGTAATTTATTGGTAGACAGCGAGGGTAATGTTAAAGTTGCTGATTTAGGTGTGAGCGCTGAATTAAGAGCTTCCGGTGAACTTTTATCAGGTTCTGCTGGTACACCAGCATTTGCTGCACCTGAAACAACAATACTAGGTGCTCAATATTCTGGAACGGTTAGTTGGCAAACAATTTTATCAATACATCAACTCAATGGAAAATTAATATCGTCTCTGATGAAATTGTTATTCATTTTGCTCGAGAAAAAATTATTTTCTTTCGAACCAGCAATGAAAATTTACACACTAAATTGCAAAAGGCTTTAAATAACGAGGATAATTATACATCATTGATTAAGAATAACAATTTTTTAATTTTATTTCTCAACAATTTTTACTCATCATTTATCAAAATATAAAAAAAAAATCCCAGGGAAATATTTTACTCCAAATATTTTACAAAATATTTTCTAATAATTAATTAAATTTTACATAACGATCGACGAATCTCACACGTTGACCTGTATACATACATATTGAATAATTCAAACAGTTAAAATGACTTATTCAATAAAATTCCATTGGAATTTATTTTTATCCATATAAAAAAAGAGCAGAGGGATAATAAAATTCTATGCGGTTTATTCATAAAAGCCACCGAGTGAATTTAATTTTTATTTTTCAATACTGACGTCGCATCATTTATTCATTCGACCGTTATATGACCTAAAAACATGTGAATATAGATCAATTTATTTAGATATATATAAATATTATAATATTTCCCTGAAAATAATATGGATTATTTCATTTATTAAATTCTCTCAGAAATATTACACTATACATATTTATATTTTAATATTTATTTTATAGTGCATTTACATTGATGTAGATGACGATGATATTATATTTGTGATGGATAATTGAAGTCAATTAGAGCCTAATCGATATAAACACATTGATGATGATATTGAATCATGGTAATAGCGCAAAATTATATTATTGGCCCCTTATCGTGGATATTGATCCAGGTTAATTAATTGACATCAAATACAGCAAGAATAATAATACAATTATTGTAATATATAAATTGAATGAACGATACTGAAGTATTTTATTTATTTTTATTTCTGTTTTATTTTTACACTGGTATACAAGAACGTATATGAGAGCAGTGATGTTATTCGAGTTTTCCTGTGTCCGTATGGTTGAATTACGAAACGTTTTAATTTAATTACGCTAAATTAAATTCATCTTCAATCGAAAACTATACTCTATCCACTTTGCGCTCAGTTCAATTACTTGATAATTTTATTTATAACAAAAGTTGGACTCTTTTTATTTTTCTTATTCAATTAAACTTCATTGCATTCTCATATGTTGTAGTTGAACGCAGCGAAATTAAATTAAAAAACAATGTATCGGTTGGAAAATAACAAATAGAAATTAAATTGAATTTCAGTAAAATATTTTTCTTTATTAAAAAAAGCCAAAATATTTAACGAACATAATGGAAAGAAAAATTCGTAAGCAATAATAATAAATCACATTTATTATAATTGAAAACAAATATTAATTGATTCAAATATTTTTTTTATTTATAATATTGAAGCTTAATTTTTATATTAATGAATAGTTTTTAATATTAAATATTTAAGTTTGCTTTTATTGGGAGAATAAAAATATATTTAATCTTTCAGTTGTGCGATGTATGGTCCATGGGAGTGACGTTGTATTCTCTCGTTACTGGAAGAGTACCTTGGGACGGTGCAGGAAGTATAATTGGTGTTCAAGCAGCTGTACGTACTGAGCCATTACGTTTCCCTGAGCAACCCAAATTATCAGAAAATTTACGTCACTTGATATCACGTATGCTTGACAAAGATCCAGCATCAAGGATACATCTTCAAGAAATAAAGACACATTGTTGGCTTACCAATAATGGAAAAGATCCATTGCCAAGTGAAATGGATAACTGTCGACTTCCGGTAACTGTCACGGATGAGGAAGTTGCACGTGTTGTCACTCGAGTGCCAAAACTTGACACTCTTATTCTCATCAAGACAATGCTCAAACAGCACAGCTTTCAGGTGAGAGATTGATAAAAAATATTATGAGATGAAGAAAAGAAAAATAAATAAAATAAAATTTTTTTTTATTCAAAAATTTGTCAATACTAAGTGATTATTATTTTTCTCAAATAAATATTAATTATTTAAAATGAATAATTATTATTTGCAATAACTATTAATAATTTTCAATAGATATTGATTATTCAAAATAAATATTTTAGTTCAATAGAAAAAATTTACGAAACTTTGAATAAAAATATTGCAAAATGTAGAAATTAAATATAACGTTTTAATTTTTTTTTTTTTTTAATTTAATTTAATCTTGGGTTGATTGAGTGGGTTTATCTTCATACAATATGATGAAGAGCCATCGAGAATAAGTGATTGATATAGATATATGATAAATACGATATCGAATTAAAATCAGAATTCGATGGTATTGAATCACTCGAGTATAGAGTTTCACTATAACAGAAATAGAAACACCGACAAAGTCATCAGATAAACTGAATACCATTTCCGTATATCATGTATAAATATGTAGATATTTCCTGAAGTGAATACAGTACATGTTTATAAAGACACTCGAGAAAATAATACACATACACCTTTACGAAAATTGTATTATATTAGTCATCAGTAAAATAACAAAGTATTTGTATTCAGCCCTTGAATGTCGACTAAAATACACATTTCCGATCGTTTCCAATTTGTCCATATCAAGTTTCTATACAATGTCGTTTAATAAAATATAAAAAAAGGAAATAACATTACTATTATTATTTTACATTCAATTTTTTTTTCATGTTTCATTTTCTATTCATTTTTATTTACAATTAAATCTTGAAATGTAAATAACTGACAGGCACAATTTAAATTGAGAATATTCCACGAAAGTATAAATAGCGGAATTGATAAAAATAAAAAAAAAATAAATAAATAAATTGGAAATTTTAGTTGTATGATTTGTAAATACAGAGATATAAAAATGATTGACGTGCATGACCTCGTGAATACTGACAAATAATCGAGACCAAAACCTCATGTGACCTCGCTCGTAGGCGGCATTCATTGTCTGTTTGTTGATGTCGATGACTGATGATTCAAGGACCCGTTGTCGCCACATGTAACAGCATGAAATGCCCTCGCGCTTTGATTAACGTTCAGCCTATACTATCAATATATAAATGTATAAATGATCTAGTTCTCGCATCGTCATTGTGAACTCTTGCGATTTAGTATTTATAGATAGATGGATATAATAGGAGAAATTAATAAATTAAAAAAAAAAAAGAAATAAAAATGCGGTAGCAGCCTGCTAGCTTTTTATGATACGGCGCCATAATTATAGTTTTATATGGCCTTGTGATTTAATATATTCACATCATACTGGTCATTATCAAATGAGTTCATGAGAGGTCAAAAAACGTATTTGTATATGTCAAATTTATAAATGAAAAGATCAGTCATAATAAAGTATATTAATAGTAATATTATTTCTTTTTTTCATTTCTGAAATATGTTTGTAAAAAAAAATGGTAAATTAACATTTCATATTGTATATTTAATCATTTATTTATTTTATTATTTTATATTGTTGCAGAATCCATTCTTGTCTAAGAGAATAATAAAACCTATTTACGATGAAACAATATCGAAGAGAAGTTCGAAGAATACTTTAGCTGATTGTGATAATAAACTTGTACAAACAACTGCAACAGAATTGATGAAAAGTAAAACTGAGCAATTTCATAGAGCTGGACGAAGCAATTCTGCACCAGACTCGTATGATTGTCAGACAAATGGAAGGTGAGTTAATGCTCTTTTGTGATAAATCTATTATTGAAAAGTATATGAAAAAATATGAGTATATAAATTTTTAATTAAATTTCAGACAAATATCAATTGATACGTCTTTGCCATCAGTGATAGAAGCAACTGTTTTAGAATCAGATTTGGATAAACGATGACATAATTATAAATTATGAATAATTAAATTTTGAATATTACAATAAGTGAACGAAAAAAAAAAAGAAATACAACAGTGTAAAAAAAAAATATTGCAGATAATTAATCAGTGTATAAAAATGAATTATATCGTTGAAACAAACCAACGAATTCAATCTTCCAATATACAACACGATTTTATTAGCACGTATAAATAGCTATAATCAATATAATATATACATAGTGTTTTATATACATATTAATGAATAGAAAGAGTGATATTAATTTAAAGAAAGAAAATAGTGAGGAAAAACAACAACAAAAACGATTGAATTTAATTAATTTACCCATGTGATTGTACATACAATTAACGTAATTCATTTTCATGTGATCAAATGTCGACTTGAAATTTTTTATCGTCAATCAGCTACGCTCAAATAAATTAATAACAGTAAATATATATTTCAATTTTTTATTCTTCTAATTTTTTTCTCTTTATTCCGATAACAGAATTGATGTGAACAATAAATTGAACTGTTGTATATTCAAGTTCAATTTCTAATTGATGATTTTGTGATTTCTCTATTGCATTAATAATTCAATAAATTAATGAATAATTGTAGAATATTAATGTATACGTATAAAAAGACCAATGATAGACTATCAGACCCAATTTATTCATCACAAATGAATATTATATTGATATGTATCAAATATTCAATATTATTTCTCTCATTAAATTGTTCATTTTAATTTCTATGTTAATTAATACTAGTGTGAAAGAGATTCGTATCATGAGAATGTATATGTAGACGTGTACCTGATTTGTTATTGTGTAATATTCTCAAATGAAGAGACGAGAATTATTCCAAGTCATAAACTGCTAAATATAATAATGTACAAACATGATAGATTCAAATTAAAGACAAACATACAGATGAATATGTATACATATGTATAAATCTACATTTGAATTTGTATTTGAATGAAATTTCATCTGGCTGAAAACGTCAACTAATTAATGTTGGATGATATTGAAATGATGTATAAATTCTGGTGATTACGTGTAAATATATTAATCGTAGCACTTTATTTGACTTATAATTTTCTGTTTTCATTTATACATATATGGGAAAAAATTCATGCAGTGTAAACAAATGAATGGTTATTTGATATGAATGGAGAATAAATTTTATTGAATATTATTTTATTAAACTCCGAATTTATGAAAAAAATAATAATTGACCAATTAAGGAAATCTTTAATTTAATGCAGATATGTTTGGTAAATTATAGTTGTATATATTATTGGTTTTATTATGTGATGAATAAATTAATGAGGATAAAAAAATTATTGTTTGTTAGAATTTTAGGGGGACCATAAATTTTAAAGTTATAAAATTTCATACATAATGGAAAAATCATATCAATTAAAATTAAATATTTTAATTTGAAGTAAAAAATTGTATGAAAATATCGCGGGTTTGAAATTGTGTTGTCAGCGAATGTGAAAAATAATTAATAATTTAATTCTATTTAGCTATCTAAATGGCAAAAGCGACTTATTATTAATTTATCGCATTTGTATTGTAATTAATTATAAAATATTGTTTAACAATTGAAGTGATATCTCATTGCATTCATTCTACAGACAATATGTTCGACAATTTCATCATGTAATTTTTGAAAGTATAGATAGAATTGTGAAATATTATAATCATATTAATTAATAGATGTCTGTTATTATACTTAATGAGTATACATAAACATATGCATTATATTCTTACAAATTGTGCAAAAAATATTTTATATGTATCACAATTACAATTCATTTTGCATTTCAAATTCTCGTAATATAATGAAATAATTAATAATTGCGTATCTATTAGATTGAGCCAAAAATAATTTTGTATTTTCTTTTTATCTTGTATATAACGTAAAAATAGGAAATTATTTATTACTGAATCTAATATAATTAATTATGTCTACACATTATCAAATATTTGTGTATTCAAATAATTATATACATTCTTATAAAGAAATTTAATTGAGAATATTTAAATAATTCATATCTAAGTCTGAAATGTTTAAGAAGAAAAAAAAAAATCAGGAATAAGAACGAAAAAAAATTGACATAGTTTTGAAATATCTTTAGTAAAAATACATTAATATAAATTCTATTCTCCTTCTCTTTATCATCTATACACGATTTATATATAATATTATATAGATTAGTATATATTTGAAATTAATATTTAAAATTCCATTACAAAATATCAATTGTTTTTCTTATTACTCCAACTCGTCATGTAAAATTTTTTTACTCTGTAATTCTATTCTCTTGAATTTTTTGCTAATTAATGTAACATTATGTCGTCTCCATTTTTCATTTAATGCAGTGGCAATTTTGACTACATCACCTGAAAATATTAATCAAAAATTATCTATGCAAATTTTCACTTAAATACTGTATTCGTAAAATATCATGTAAATTATGTAAATTAAAACTTTTTTTAATGATACCTTGTGGTACTGTTGAATAATTTTTCCGAGAAAATGTAAATGGTTTTTCCACTTCGTCAAACATTTTTTTATCAATAATACTACTGTTGAATTTTTCATTCCTTGTAATAGATTCAATTAGAGCATTCAAAAAAATTGACCAACGTGCTTTAAAATAATCTGACATAACACCTGACCATTGTTTATTAGCATAATCCTGAATTTGTCCATCAGGTCCCCATAATGTTATTTGATTACGAGCATTATATTCATACAAATTTCTTTCATCATCATTTGTGCCTAATAATCGTGCATCATTTAACCATTTTCCAAGAAGGAAATTTTCACTTGCAGCTAAAATGCTCTCTAAATCATCAAAAATTTCTAGCAATAAATTACACTGTAATCTATAAATTAAAATAAATTATTATACACATGAAATTAAATGATCCAATATATTTTTTTAAAACGTCTCACCTCAATTCAGTCAAATGTTTTTTATTGAAAGCACCTCTGATATTCAAATAAATATCTTCTGCAATTAATTGAAGTGATTGCCTAGTGATATCTACTAAATCATGTTTATACAAAGTATTATTCATTCGACCGTATTGAGCTTTAATAAAATTGTCCCATGCACTCAACATTAAATCCGGACTGTACCATGTCTAAATAAAAAATTCAATAATATCACAAAATAAATCCAGAATATTATTTCGTATTATTCTTATAATTTCCTGAATGAAATATACAAATAAAATAAAATACCCAAGGTTGAATTTTTAAACTTGGTCGTCTTGTTATCACATAATGACCACGAATTCTTTCAAGACCAATAAAATCATAAATAGTACGACCCAAAATACGCCATGCAGTCGTTGCATATTCATTCCATGCACCATATCTTCTCACAGAATAATATTCAAACCTATAATTATTTTTATCCAACAAATGAATTTTATTATCATTTATAAAATCGATCGTTTAATAAATTATTCATTTAGTAATATCATATTTAAATTATTAAAATGAATTCAACTTGCCAGGCGTCAAGATCAACTGATTTATTACGATAAGCCATTTCATTCATCAATTCGTATATTACGTAATTTTGATTAATTCCTTCGGGTGTTAAACCTGTACCAATCATTGTACTGCCCGTCATTTTTCTCGCTTCGATAACACGCTATGAAAAAAATTAATATTATAATACAATCATTTATTTTTTATTGAAATATTAATTCATCAAATGAAACATTTTGATAAATTACTTTGTTAATTATTTCTGCCGATCCAAACATCCCGAGGGTTCCACCGAAATTGTGAAGCATACACCAAATAAATGGCTGTCCATAATATGATTTTAGTCTGGAATACTGTGGGAATTGTTCAGATTGTAAATCTAATACAATCATTTTACCCTGGAATTAATTATATTGATAAATTAATATATCTTTTATAAATCGATAATTTGTCTTGTTTTTTATTTTTGTTTTAGAAATTAATTTTCTTACAATTGGTACTGATGTTACGAATGCTTCGACTCTGGGCTCAGTCCAGAATTCAAATTCATTGACAAATAACCAGCCCTGCATAATCCTTTAAAATATGTAAAAAAAAAGTTATTCAGTAAATTTATTCAATTATTTTATGATAATGAGAAAGAAAAGTTATTTTTAATATTTTACCATATTGCTTGGGGATCCACTGAGGTCATGGCTGAATACACAGCAGCTCCAATATTTTTTAACGACTCTAAATCACTTTTCGATGGTTCATTTTCATTAAATGTATCACAATTGTAAACATGATCCGTCCCAAACTCATCAATATACTGCAAAAATTCAATTTTATTAAGAATCGAAACAAATAATACTAACAAAAAAGAAAATTATTAAATAATTTATTTCAACTCACCGTTTGTAAAAATTTTCCACCGACAATTTTAAAAAGAGGATCTGACGGTGATAGCAAATATGGACTAAAAAATATTATTCAATTAAAAATAAATATAATAAATATCTTGATATTAAATATTAAATTAAATATTAAAATCAACATACCAGCAATATTTATCTTCAAATCCATTCCAAGCCTCAGTTTTTGATAAATTAGCGGAAGGAAACACTCGGATAAATGCTCGTGGAACATGACCAGCGAATGCAGGAAGAACAGGAATTATTCCAAGTTCCCTCATTCGTTCAAGTATTTTATGCTGAAGAGTAATCGTATGACTATGCCATGCTGGACTCAATGGACCACCCCAGCCACGAATATTACCCATTCTCGCCCTAATTAATACTATCATTAAATACACTTTTCATAATTTAATATTCTTGCTTTCTAATATTGTACTAAACATAATTTACATCTACTATTGATAAATATATTTATTAATATATACCAAGGTAAAAATGCTGGTCCACCAAATTGTTCATTGATTTCTTCTCTCGTAAAATTTAATTGAAGATAAACTCTTTCCCAAATAGCTTCTTGACCATGAAAAGCTAATGCTAAATTAATACCATTTAACGCCATCCAATCGATATTTCTCTCCCATTGTTCCCATTGCCACCACGTTGAGCTGTAGCCAGCTGTGCAGACATTTTGATAATATCGAAACCTAATTGTGTAAATAATAAAAATTATCAAAGTTTAATAAACACAAATATTATTTTCATATTGACAATTTTCCATCATCAAATATTTTTGATAATTTTTCATTATTCAATAATTCATGATAATTTACATTAATAATTTACCGATCATTTGATGTGACAGTAATATGAACCTCTGGGAATATGCTTGGTAATTTGATTTGATTGCCATCCCATGAAATATGACAATGACAATAATTTTTTAAATAATAATGAAATCCCCATGCTGCAGTAACACCTGAAGTGGCGATTATTTCAATTTTTTCATCATGCCTCTTTGATATCTACAATAAATTAAATAATTTCGAACATAATAAAAAGATAAAATTGAAAATAATATTTCAAATATTATTCAAGTTATAAATTATTCTTAATTCAATATTAACTTTCAATATTTAATTGTACACAAAATACTTAATGAAAATAAATTTTACAAAATAAATAAAAAATAGTTACCCTGAATGTATCTTTTCCCTCTGGCCCAATTGTTCTATCAATAATAATAGCAAACCATTTCGATTTTTTACCAATTACACGGTTTATTAATTGTTGAACTGCATTAGCTTGACTTTCTGAAGAATGTTGTGGTTTTAAATGTCCAAGAGTATTTTCAAAGCCTAATAATATTCAACTTTGATTACTTTACATTTTTTAATAATTCATTAACGTGTGTATTATTATGAGTATTTTTTTTTTATTTTACTTCTTTATAAATTTCTTAATATTATTTCTTCACTCACCATCAATTTTCTGTCGATTACCAAAAGTTAAATCGAGTATAATACACGCAATAAACCAACACAAAAAAATTTTCATTGTCATCACAGTAATTTCTATCTATTTATATTTTATACAGCGATATTATATTCTTATCACAAGCGTTACTACCAACACACTATTATCACTCAAAGACCATTTCAACAAAATAACTTAATAATATGTGCGGTGTTGCCATCTGTTGTTATTAATCACTGCTCTATCATATCTCGACTTTAATCTCTCTCGTCGTTTCATCACACATTTTTTTTTATTGCTTGACAATATTTCAACTGTGAAAACAAACTATTATATATTATATAACTATGTAATAAATAAATGATTATGTAGGTGTATTAAAAAATTTTGAAATTAATAGTAAATTAAGAAAAAAATATAATGAAAATTTTATTTTATTTTTTAATATGATACAAATATTAATTAATTATTTAAAAAATTTTTTATTATGAAATATAATGTATATTATTTTTATTTATATATATTTCAATTATACTTTTGTTGTGCAAATATTTTTTGGCATGTGCACAAAAACATCGTCGCCAATTTTAACATTTCCTGACGAATAAAGTCCACAATAAATTCCAAGCAATGGTGCATTTCCATCAACTGAAATTTTTATTGGATCTAATTGTTCGCGAAATGATTTGAGAGTTTTTAGTGGTTCATTATCATCCATTGTCCCAGTT
>JAQQBR010001832.1:3292891-3306282 GCA_030347285.1 Microctonus hyperodae
TTGTATATTGGATGATAATTATTTATTTTTTATAATTTTTGATATTTATTTGAATGAATAAATATCAATAATGATAATAAAAATAAATATAAATAATGAAATAATAAAAATGAAAGCAAATAAAAATAAATTTTCATGGATTAGAAGAGTTTATTAATTAATTATGATTCTGATTACTATTTAAATATTTATTGGAATATTGGAGAATTTTAATGAACTAGTAAATGAATTATTATAAATAATAATTAATATTAAATGTAACTCAACCGATTGAATAAATAAATAACTTGATGACTAATTTATTGGAATTATAAATAATATTAGTTTAATTTTTAACGAAATACAGAAAATAATTTTTTTTCAAATATAATTATTTTTTTTTCGTGTATTTGTGCTCGTATTACTTATTGTAAATATTTGTTCAGTATTACTTGAAATAATTTTAATTTTCCAAGAAACATAATATGTAATAATATCTCAGATAATATTTCTAAGTGTATATTATGATATGAAGTTTATTTCAAACAATTCATCTTTAATATTATTTCAATGTCGATATTCGAATTTCGAATGTCAGGAAGAATTTTAAAATAAAATAATAAAACTTAGTTTATATTAACTCCAACTACGTTAATTTATAACATAACTTCATTTAATTTCCATGATAAATTGTGAATACTTTTGTATTAAAGTCACGAAATTATATTACAAAAGTTATTTTACAAAGTAACAACTACATCAACAAATTTACTATTTATATAATTACTCTCAACTATAATTTAGTATTTAATTTATACTATTACATCACGATCCTGCGTAAATTTATATAAAACATATTTGTGACAAACAAAATTCACTTTGAAACTTTGAGTATAATTATTAACGTGAAACAAATAAATATACAAATTTTCAGTTGGTCCTAAAATAAACAATTTCAGAGTTACCTCCATAATAAATTACCATTAATTTCATAACACACACGCGACTTTCTATCATGAAAATTAATATCCAACAGTCTATTTTTAGTTACACTTTCATATTAAAAATCAACAAAAAAAATAAAGAAAAAATAAAAAAAAAATAAAACGCTTTTCATTGGGATCAAAAAGACAAAAGATATTTTTAAACTTTCATCATTCACATATATAAATTTCAGATCACTGTCATTTATTAATACTCCATATTTGTCATTCAAAAAAAAAAAATGACAATTTAGGTTGGTTTTATAAACACAAAAGACTATAAAGCTTTTTCACTTGTCCTTTATTTTCCTTCATATTTCTTTTATAAAAAAAATAGATAAATTGTGTTTCACAAGAACGAACACGGATCAATATAATCATCATGGGATATTTAAGCTCAAAGGTGTGCGAGAACTATCACTGAGAAAGTTCATAGGGAACTATCGGTTTATATGTATGCATCTACATAAAATACAGGAATAGATATTTGCAATGTAACCCAATGTACTTTGATGTGCTTCAACGAGCTGAAAAAAAATGTATACAGAGAGATTCTGCATGTGAGTGCAAGCTCAACGAACCATCAACTTTGCACATATACTTGCAAAGCATTGAAACTGATCAATTAATATAAATAAAAATTTTGTTCTATTTCATCATATTTATATTACTGAACTAAATAAATTTTTATCAACACAAATTACTCTATTAAACATTATTTGTAAATTAAATATATAAGTTTGCGTCATTTATAATTTTTTCATAATTACTTGTAAGCTTTCTATGGCGATAATGTAAAGTTAATTACATAATAACAAAGAGTATATTACGATGTATAATGTTTAAATAAATAAAATGTGAATAAATTACGAAAAAGAAAAGAGATAATTTTGGTTGACATTGCACAATAATATTCAGTTTAACATCAGGGTCAATGATGACGCCATGACCATTAACTTTCGTTAACTATTCGGTGTTTTATGTAGATAATATGTATACATATAATGTCGAAGCTTTATCGCTTTTCAAGTGCTCGGTACGGTCATTGTTATCGATCTAAAATGTGGTATAAGCTTTCAAGGTAAAAATAACGGCTATTTGCGTGTTGATGTGATGACATTGTGTATGCAAGTATTCGATGGAAGAACAGGTAGGAATAAAAAAAATAAACAAGATAAAATAAATAAATATATAAATAACAGAAAAATAAATGGGGAAATAAAAATTATTATAATTAATGTAAATATAAATGGTAAGTTTTTCAATCAATTTATTGAAATATTATAAGGGTGAATTAATGAAATTAAATTTGTTTATATCTGATGGATATTCATTTGCCTTGAATTTATCGAATTGCACTTTGTTCATATGGAAAAATTTAAAAATTCATTAGTATGTATATCTAAGATTTTATTGATTGCCCTCGTTCACGAACATTAACAGGAAATAGGAAAATGAAAGTTTTATATGGGGATATATACATTCAAATGTGTATGTAATAAGCATAATTTAAAATATTAAATATATTTAATGATTGAATTTAAATGAGAGTTTATGAAAAAATAATTTCTAAATTGAATATATAAATTTTCCAGCGTTTTTGTTATTACTTATTTTTGTATTTCAATCGAATGAATAAAGAAAATTTGGTGTATTTATTATTTATAAAAATATTCTCAATTTAATAATGTGAAGAATTTTTTTCTTTTAATTTTATGTTAAAATAATTGTTATTAACTCACTGTGGTATGTCGCCGATTCGTGGTGGTCGAATTTTACGTGGGCACACATTATCCCAGTTGTCTTGAGCTGAAAAAAAAAAGACAAATAAATAAATAAATGAGAATTAATTTCTGATTGCCGATGGTTAATTAAATATTCTACAGTGAATTTTATAAACGATAGGGCCTTGTAGAATTAAACTTTGTATTTAAATAAGATATGACAATTTATTATTATAATTAATTATACGAACTGATAAAAATTGAAGAGCAAGAAAATTTGTTTATTTGTTTGAATAAAGGACATTTATAAATGGCAATTTTATTATAGAGATTTTAATGATATAATTAATTCAATTATTGTTATGTCACAAAGGACAACTAGTCATAGTAAAAAAATATGAAGCAAAAAAATGATTTTATCTTGGTTATAATAAAATAGTTATAATGGCTCAGGAAGAGAATACCTAATTGTCACAAAGTTGCTTTCATTTCGTATCAAGTTGATGAATATACTGTTGACTTGTTATGAAACAAGTTGTGATTTGCCAACAGTGACATGAAATAAATCAAGTAAAAGTAGGAAAGATACTGAAGAGAATTCAAAATGATAAATTATTAAATTGTAATAGTAAATCTTTGTGACAGTATCAAATATAAATTTATTTATATTTATATTCAACTGGGTATTTATAAAAAATCCTGGATTTTTCTGTCTCTTCATTTTCTGTTTATCTGACTTACTATTATTTATTTTCTCTATCGCTTCATCATACAATTTAAAAAAGTCTTAAAAAAAAAAATCTAATTGTTTTAAAAGTATTTCGTATGCAGAACGAGGAGCAAAATAAAAGGACGAGGATGAACCTTGGCATTTACTTGAATGCATGTAATGACTTTTACAATGTTAATGAGATTTCGAAAATTTGCAGTGGCTTCAACCGATTTTGTCGTAATTCGTTGCGGATCTATGATATTATACAAACGTGCGTGGTAGTGAAAATATATTTTAGTTTCTGTTGATATTATAATGAGATTGAAGTTGAAATGTTTTATTTTTATTTCTATCGACATTGATATTTTAATTAAAGAAAAAATATTGTTGAAAATTTGCCACTGAGATAAAATATAAATTAATTTCAATTTTAATTCAAATAATAATATAATACATTATTAAATAAATTAAATGATTATAATCTATTTTCTTATTTATAGCAACGAATTATCTGATGGTAGATTACATTAATGAATTATTTTAAATATAAATATACATTTATATTTATTTTTAATTTTAATTTTCTAATATTAGCATTTATCAAGAATAAAAAAAATTGATAATAAAAATTTACTTTGCATGACTGAATATTTGTTTAAGAATTCTCTTTTTTTTTTTATACTGTTTTTATTTGTTATTATTTTCATCAGCTAATAAATATAAATAAAATACGATTTCTCTCTATGTTTGCACTATATTTTTATCTCACTCCTAGAATTGCACCCAAGCATTTAAATATTATCTTAATTGTTGGGAGAATTAATTAATATTAAGTAAAAAATACATGAAAAAAAATTTTCAATTAATTTATTATTATTTAGTTTCCTTTGTTTTTATATTTTTATACGATTGTACAAAAAAAAGTAAGGAAAATGTGTCATCAAAGGACTGTCACGTGTTGTATTATATCAGCGACAATTATATAATATAATATAATATATGCGTATGTATATTTAATGAAAATTATATCATAATGTGTATGTAAGTATGGCGCAGTATGATATATATACTTATGTTTAAATATACATGTACTTTATGTTAAAGCCAATTGTAAAATTGACAAGAGGACGCAGCCGACGAATAAATGAATGATTAATTTTAAACTGTGACATACGCCTGTTAAACATCCGTATTATCTCGGTCATATCCTTCTTTCCAGTTATAATTTATCTATATTTCAATTATTCTACACTCGAAAACTTGCATCCGTTAAATTTTATCAATGTATGTTTCAATAATAAATAATAATGGAAGAAAAAAAAATTACTTGGAGACATCAAAGAAAATGTTTTCACGTTTAGTGATTTTTTTTTTTGTTCAAGTCGAGTGCAAATAAAATCATGGGAAAAATTCTCATATTATTTTTACTTTATTTACGTTGGAATTTAGATTTGAAGAAATATTAGGAAGGAAAAAAAAATAAACTCTTGACTAAAAATTTCAAATAGAAAATTGTTTTTAGTGTTTTAGTAATCAATAGTTTCTTTTTTTTGTGCAATTTTATAAAGATTCAATTTTGTTTATTTTTTATTGTGGATGTGTTTTTATTTTGGGTTTTATTCATGCATACGAAAGCAATATTGAAGACTCAGTTCACAAATTGTGATTATATTTAAATTCAAACGCGGTACGTATGAAATTTCCAAATGAATAGAAAATAAATTCAATTTTTCAAGCATTTGTTTATTTCTTTGTTTGCAGTTTATATTTTTTATTGTTGCAGTAACAATTCACTGCTCACACGTATTCCCATAAACATATGAGTGTGAAATGAGAAATAAAAAATAAAATATTCTGTTGAAAGTAAAAAAAAATGTGAGGATCACGATTGTAAATAATTTCATTTATTTTTCAAGCAAAAAAAAAATTTACTTTGTGTTCTTAAAAGTTTCATATGGAATCTGTCTATTATCATTTGATTTATATAAATTATATTTTTAGTCGTTAGTTTCTTTTTTCTTTTTTATTATTTATTCTATCTATATTTTCATTCATTTGCATTGTTATTATACAATGAAAAAACAATAAAATATAATAATCAATGCTTCATTTTGATACATGGAAAAAAGATTCTTCTCATACTTAGATAAATATAAATAAATTATTTTTATATCACTATGTATATCATGAAATTTTATTCGAGAGCTCTTTGACTTTATCAATGAAACTGATCGAGCAAAAATAACTTTTAATCCGTACTTTTACTCCTTTACCTTGCTGCCTGTGGTCTTTTTATCACACTTGTGCACGATCAGCTATAAATAATTCAAGATTGAAAAGATATTTCTCACTATCTTTCAGACGACCGACTAAATCTTTCAAAGGGAGAAAAAAAGAACCGAACTTGAGGTAAAAAAATTATTTCCTTCACATACTAAATGTGACACAAGCCGTTAATATTATTAACAAGTGAAAAATTATTAAATTGAGAGAAAAAAAAATTATTTAATTGATGATAAAATATTGAAAATAATTAAATGAAATTATATATAAATAATTGTACACTTTAATAATTTTTTTTTAAATGCATTAGTTATTTTGTTTCAAAAATAAATATAATATATATTTATATAATTATTACTCACTGTTTATTGTTGTCATATTGTCACCCAATTTCATTTTTCCAATTGATTTTCACAATGTCCCTCTTTCAATTTAAATTTCTTCCGACTCTAAAGCATTCCACATGTGTAGGTTTATAATGGAGTATATCTGTATAATATCTTGTTCAATCTAGTCACTGATGTGACAATGAGAAAATGAACAATTTCACATTTAAATTAGATTTTCTCTCATGCAAATCGATCTCACTATTTTTCCTCTCCTTTTTTTTCTCCAATTTTCCTCAATCATATGAATTACCAAATTTATATACGTTGTAATAAATTTTTCATTATAATAATACAATAAATAATATAAATCTGGCAGCTAATTAATTTTCAATTTCAATCAATTATCAAACATCAAATAAAGCTGTAAAGCTTAGAGAATATAATAAATTGTTCAGAGTTAGAAGGCTCATGAAGATTATATACCCTCTTCATTTGTGTAAGTTTAAATATTAATTATCTTCATTATATACATAATATTTCAAACATTATTAACTCAATTTTTCATATTTACTTATTTCTGGTTTATGCATTATTTCGTAATTTTAAATATATTTTAAAATTACGAAAAAAAAAAATATAAAGATTTTTTTTTTTTTTTCGTTGTTCACAAAATATTTTTTAATAAACAATTTTGCATTTATTAATGAATACCTCCGATAGATAGAGTCACTTTTAATTTATAAAAATTGATTTTTAATATTCAACTTCATGTTGGCCAATCTCTCAAATCATTTTGAATTAATTTTTGGTCTTCTTCTTCCGTCATCATCATCTAAGCGTGGCCTTATTGTTTTGTTATTTCCCCATACCGTGGCATTATCAACGCGAATGAATATTGCCTCATGTGTAATCTACAATTTAAAAAAAAATACACATATACATACATTAGATAAATATCAAAAATAAAATAAAATGAATTAATTAATGATATACTGAAGTGGGCGAATAACTAAAAGCAAAAGCCAATAAATCCATGTTTATTACGTGTATTTATGTGTATGTATACAGCGCGTGGGTGTGTAAATGCAAATTAATCACTAAGGAATTTACATGAACATGGTAAACTAGTGTCCATATGGATAACCGTCAGCTCCAATTACGTACGTGCAATAACGTTTCATGCAATATTCCATTACTCCAGAATACATTCCTGGATTTTAATTTATGACACTATGTCTAAAACCCAAAATGTTTCACATTTAAATACCAATAAATATCCATTGAAAATTATATCTATCCAAAATTTTTTTTTTTTTTATTTCAATACATCGCTATTAATTATCTCAAAAAATAAATTCTCCTGTTTACAAACATTTACTTATTTCCAAGTGTGCTAAAATAATAAAGAAATATTTATTCACTGTTATCAAAAATTTGAAATAAATAAAAATTTTTAAATATTTAAAATTCCTCTGTGATCAAAAAATATAAATTAATATAATTATTAATTCCTCAATTGATAATAAAATATTTAAAAATTGATATTTCACTATTTCTAAACACAATAAAAAATGTTTATAAATCAAAAATAATTATACGTATAAATAAATATTTTATTTCGTGCAATATGTAAATATTATTGAATATCATTTATTTAATGCATATCACAGTTTGCCTTTAGAAAATAAAAAAAAGTGCATACCACACTGAGCATAGTCGATTTAGAAAATTAATGAATGTATGTAAAAGGTCGACTGTGTTTTGCTATTCTCAAATCGATACAGCCAGAAACGACAGTATACACATAGAAGTACATACGCGTACTACATAACTAATACTTCTACTACTTCAACAGCCACTACCATTACTACTAAACCAGAAGACAGTAGTAGACAATGTGCTTGCTTTGTTTGTTCAAGTTTTATCCTCACTTCCTCACTTTCCCATGCAATCTCCCACTTTTTTTTCTTGTCCCTTTGTCCTACTTTGTCTTTCATTTTTTGCTTTCATTTTAAACCTTTCCCTCATCTTTCGTTTCATATTACTACATATAATACTCTCCCTTTTAAATATTCTCTTCACATCGTACACTCCTGCATTATTCTCTGGGGACTTTATGAACAATAAATATATATCATCGCATTGTCAGAGTCCGATGGCACATATGTGTACATACCATGTGATATTAAAAATTTATAGATGAAAATCGACATGATGCGAAAATCGAATCATAGTTTGAACAATTTAATTGATCGTGACAAAGAAGAATTTGTGAAGTTTGTATAGAAGACAATGGGGGAAATTTCTATGATGAAAGAATGAAATTTAATTTCAAGTGATAACGCCACAAAAGCTTGGAGATATAAATTTAATTATATTTTACAGAGAACAGTGAAGTTGCAAGATGGAAGGAAAAAATAAATTAATAAATAAAGTCTAGCAGGCTGTATTTAAAATTTAAATCAAATAATTTATTTTTCTAATTGAAAAAAAAAAATGAAATATAAAATATCATTAAATATTTTTTTTAACAATTAAATTATGTGAATAATAATTATGTACATAAATAATTTTGTAATGTTATAATTTATATGTAAATATTTAATTATTGGTTAGAATTATTATTTTATTGAGGAAAATAATTGAAGGAATTTAAATTGAATAAAATCGAAACTCTGAATTTTTATCGATTTCTTTCTTATATCTGGGAGTTAATTAATTAATTATAAGTGGTTTTGAAATTTAAATCACACTTACATACACACGTAGGTTTCATTTGTATTTATACATTACGAGTATTAACTTTTTCCCACGGAGCTTTTTTACAAAGTCTCATGAAATCCAATAAAGAAAAAAATATTCGAAACATAAAGGGATGAAAAAAAGAAATAATAAAAGCACGTAACAAAGCTTGTACATATTATACAAATATTTCAAAATTGGTAAAAGATTTTCTACATATTCAAACTGAAATATGCAAAGCCACCCTTGAACTGTTTTGAATTTTATATAATAATAAAATATGAAAATAATAAAAAAAAAAATTATGATAGATGAATTGAACTCTATAAAGAATTCAATTGACAAGTTAACATTATAAATAGAGAATAATTGTAAAATATAAAGTAAAAATGTTGTCTTTATTAGTTGATCGATGAGTTTAATAACAAGGAACAAGTAAAAGTTGAATGAGTATATATTATCCTTTATATTCTCACTCAATCCCATCATCAAAATCCATAAAGCAGTGTCCTTCAAATAATCAACTCCAAAGAAAAAATTGCTTAATAATTATCAAATAATATAATCTATTATTACCTATAATCATAAAATAAATGTAATTATTATCATCTCATATAATCAATAAACTCAAAATCGAATAGAAAAAAAATTTATTTCATTTAATATTTGATTATATCAAATATTAAATTCCAAAAGTTGAATGAACTGAATTAGTACAATAATAAAACATTATAATTAATTATAAATACACCGGAATTATCAATGAAATTATATAACTCATAAAACACTAAAGTTCATTGTATATTTATGATTCAATCACGCATAGCAGTAACAAATAGAAAAAAAAATAAATAATAGAATAAATAAAAAAAATCAAAAGAAAAAAATATCACACTTCCTACTCGGTGATGACGCAAATGCAAATTATAATAAACTTAACTGATAAAAAAAAAACAATACACATTATATATGCGTGTAGAGGTGATTGACCTGCACTACTTGTATATAAAAACAAAAAAAAAAAAGTATTATACCCTTGAGTACAAATAAAATATACCCATTTAACTGAGTTTGCAAAAGGTCCTTCAAAAGTCGCGTGCAACTATTTAACTCACGCGCATGCGTTGTCCATATACTCTCCCCATTTTATATTTACAATGGCTATATATATACTATATTCACCCTCTATCGTGTTGGTGCTTGTGTGCTCTCAAGGTCAACAATATATACATATAATAAAATCTACCCTTGTCGGATTCTATAAAAGAACTCTACTCTGTTGAGCCTCTCGACGAATTCGCGCGTCGCTGCTGCTCTGTGCACAATCTACAAATATTATTTGCATATGTATACACACATTTGCGCGCTACGAATATACTATTTTCAAATACATATATGTATGTATAAATAACTGAAATAAATATATGATACAATTTGACAGGCATGCGTGTTGATATAAAACGATAAAGCGATGTCGCATATTATTTTACGCGCGCCTTATTTTTCACATAAATCACGCGCGATTTTTTTTTTATGATTAAAAAATTAAAAGCTTCGTGACGAGTTTAATAAACATATTATATTTGTATGAATAATTATTTTTATTTTTCATTTTATCGCTATCATTTCGTTACACTTACTATTATATCGATAATTATTATAATTACGTGTAAATATATTTGTATTAATATAAGCTGTACACTATTAAATAAAGCTC
Source organism: Microctonus hyperodae (assembly GCA_030347285.1). NCBI lineage: Eukaryota > Metazoa > Arthropoda > Insecta > Hymenoptera > Braconidae > Microctonus > Microctonus hyperodae. The sequence goes on from JAQQBR010001832.1 coordinate 3,303,361, forward strand.
AATGAACTTTTGAGGGATTAATAAAATAATCAAGCTTGGAGATTTATAATCTGTGAGATTATAAATATTTTGTATGCATTGAGGAAATAATAAAACACAGGATATATTTATGATGAAAATAAAAATTTCACATTTATATTAATCAAAGTGTTTTAGGTTTTTTATTTTATTTTTTATTTATTTTTTATACCGTGTATTTCGGGGAGATCCGACTTCCACGTTCATACGGCATTCTTCATTCAGCATTATTTATTTTAGTTTATTTTTTTTGTTTTGTTTTGGTTTGTGATTTTATTATATCATTTATCGAGACGACGGATCGTTCAACCGTCGTGGACAAACTTGCTCGGTCGACTAGTATCCCGCACTGGCATCGGTGATTTTGCTCTTCCATCCCCACCCACACACTATCACATCAACCCTCGACCCATCTACGTACTTTCCCCTCCACTTTTCACCGTCGAATGCGCCGTCGATTATTTTGTATTATCATTCCAACAAATTTGCCACCCATAGATAGGTATGTAACGATAACTATATCAGAATAAAAAATATAAATAAATAAATAAAACATTTTCTATGATGCATTTAGACACATTTGATTTATCTCATTACTAATTAATATCATAATTTGATGTTTTGATATTTATTTTGATATTTATTCAAAAAATAATTTTTTTTTTCGATGATTTATTGATTTATTTAAATTATTTAGTGATAAAAAAAATTGAAAAGAGATTATTGGTGTGAATATTTTTCTCGTTTCGAAATGTAAATTTTATATACAAATGGTATATATTTTATTTACGTGGGAATGGATATATTTTTCTGTCTGTTGATAACTTTATTTTTTTTTTTTTTATTATACAAGTGAAAATTTCAAATGGCTTTCGATATTAATATATTTTTCACGTAAAAATTTTATCCATATCCAATATCCGCTCTCAATTCGTATTAAATTCCTACCGTATTTTTATTATATTTCAAAGCAATAATAAAAACATTGATGATTTATTAGAATAAATAAAAAATAAAAATACTCTTCATAAATTTTTATTCTCATAAAATCTCATGATTCACTTTACACCTAACGTGTGTGTTTTAATTCCTAAATTTATAATTAATAATCAACGTAAAATAATTGTAATTTTACTTTGCATTTAATCAACGAGTTTATTAAAATATATATTTTACCAAGACCTTGAACATAATGAATTACAATATTGCATTAATATACAAATTAAAAATCAAAAGAAAATTATTAATCATCTCCTTATAAATTATTTTTTTTTTCTATAAGAAGTTGGATAATCTGTAAGTACAGAACCTGTCGAAAGAATAGCACCTGGCCCACCAAGTAATCCTCCCTTATTTGCAAACCAGCCATTACCCCCAAGAAATCCAGCAGGTTCAAGTCTATTTGTATAAAAACCATTATCATCAAGTCCAGCAAGATGAATCAACCCATTAGCATTTAAAAATTGTTTAGGTTTTGATGTATTATTAAAACCTGGTAATAATCCAAAATATGCCAATGCTTGCTTGAACGATTCCAGTCGATCTTGAAGAAATGTTTGTGGTGAAACTTGGAATTTATGAATAATCGCATTCAGTATAGTTGACAGTGGATTGGATTCAGTAGTGCTTGGTGTGTTTGTTGTGGTTTGTATAATAGAATTTTCACTAATTACACCTCTCGTTGTACTTTTTAAAGTAGAAACAACTGAATCTTCTGACGAACTTGTAGTATCATCTACTTCCATGTTATCTTCTGTACCACTATTGTTTTCGTTATTGGCTTTTACTAACCTTGAAAATTCCACGTTTCTAGCAACCTTTGATAAATTATTCTGATCAAAATTACTTTCAATTTTATTTGATTGAATAATGCTACGATAGTTTAACTTGTCGTTTATTACACTCGCATTGTTTATCGAATTTTTATTCAATGGAACTGCCTTCACTGTTGTACACTATAAAAAATTATAATGAAAAAAAAATAATGTAGAAATCATATCACAATGATTAGAAGTGACAAAATAAATTTTACTCACCAACACAATTATCATGAAGCTAATTATTTTTTTCAACATTTTTATTGTAAACACTGCTTGATAGTATTATTTATTTTATTTATTATGAATTTTTATATTGTTATATGTATGAAGGAGGAAATATAAACTTTGGTTGAATGTAATTGATAGATGTTTTTCACAAGTGATGTGTGACTTAATATATAAGTTTTTCCAAGTGATATTTTTTTTTCTACACTCGGGATGTTGAAGGTGGGAATTGAATACTATCTTTCATTTATGATTGAATACGGGTGCCCGTATTCAATCAAAAAAGCGTGACAAAATATTTTTTTATCTCACAATCATAACAAAAGTGAAAATATCCATTAAATTCTTTATGATAATTCAAATATTTTATGCAAGAATATTTTTTTATGTATTTTCAAACATTAGAGAAAAATGTATTTTGTAACAGTTGTACAGGTACCTACATTACATGCACATATAATTTACAAAATTATGAATATTACTCATAGTTAATATAAATTTCTATCCCATTATTTTATTTCATGATGAAAAAAAAATATAAATAAATAAATATTGAGCAAAGACAAATAAAATAAATAAATAATATCAGTTATAAAAATTTGGAAACCGGTCTGATATATTTTTTTCGTTCTTCATCATTTGAAATCCTGTACTGACTAGCCTTGAAAACGTCCGACGACACGATATATATACCTCCAGGATTTTTTATTCTTACCCACGAAGAATAAAAATATAAATAAAATTATTGAGAGGATAGTAAAGGCAAAAATAAAAATACTTTACGACATATAATATGAACAAGTGTGAAAAACCCATAATGTGTTTCAATCACTATTTATCTTTCTCCCATTTAATTTTT
>JAQQBR010001832.1:3306382-3323947 GCA_030347285.1 Microctonus hyperodae
AAAAAAAAAAAGTGATACAAAAATAGAATACGCGCTTTGCGAATGAATAAAATAAACGAATCGTTGTGCGCAACGATTTAAACTCGATATATACTCGATCGTTTTAATATGCATGACCGGAAGATTGTGTACATGTACATGTATTCTTAAACATACAAATACACATATACGTATAATGATATTTCCAGTAGAATAGAACCAATGTATTTGTGAGAGACATCGAAGACTACACCGAAGACGTGAAACCGTTACTAAGGCTTCGACATTCAGTCTTCATCTACCTATCGTCCAACCGAGTTTGCACAAGTTTTACACTCTCAGTGTATAAAATATTTATGTGAATAATAATAGCTAACATCAACAAAGATCAAAGAAGAAAAAAAAAATTTATACATAAGAAAAAAAAATAATTTTTATTCATCATGAAAACTTTTTATTTAATTTCTATTTTTTTATTATTTGAAAAAGTAAGTTTAGTTTATAATTGAAATTAAATTATTTAAATAAATAATAGTGATTAATTAATTGAATAATAAATATTCACGAGCTCTAATGAATAGTTGGATTTTTTTATTTATTTTGTAACAAGAGAAAATTAAATTTGAAATTCAATTCGCAAGTACGTAAATTTTTTTATTTCTATACACAAAGAACTGGAGATAAAACTGTATAATTAAAATTTCAAATGTCTTTTTAATTTAGATTTTATTTACAGAGTAATTATTATAATTCAATTCGAATTAATTGTCGTTCCTTTTTGAAAAAGAAAAGTCAAGTGACAGATTACTAATTGACGTTTATCGCTTATAACGGACATCCACCATTGCCATTGACATATAAAATTTTATTACGCAGTTACTCGATAAAATAGAAATGAGTTCACATTGATTTTTTTTTCATACACAGTCGTGAATATTTATTTATTCAATTATGCGTGCGATTGCATAATGTAAAAAAAAAATAGAATCATCAAATTATTCATTGAAAAACTTGCCAATGAAAAACATGTATGTAGTGTACATCTGAATTTTTACATTTCAATGTTTTGTTGTGATTAATTACTTAGTATAAAATTTATTGATTAATTGGATACGTAGAAAAATAATCTCTTGGAATTTAATACATATTCGCGATTTCCCATGGGCACCATGTCAAATTCAATTAATATCTCAGTCCTGTGACACACCCTTGAGTGTATACACACACACAGACAAGTTATATATTCCATAAACAGGGTCACCAATTAAATCTATTGAAGTCATAGCGGTACTGCACCATCAAAGTAAATGCCTGATAAATTATCAATAATTCCAATAATTGATATTAATTTATTTTATAAATACACAATGAATTATTGATAAATGAATTTTACTCATTATTATTCTTTTATATTTTTTTTTTAAATATAAATATTGATGGTGAATGGTTATTTATATTGGAATAATTTATTTGATAATAGAATTAAAAAAATTGAATAAAGTTAATTTTTATTTTCAAATATAGAGCGATGCTGCAGTTGTTAGAAAAGATCCAGCCTTTGCTACACCAAGGTATTCAGACTCGTATATTCCAGCAGTGATGCAGGTGAGAAATAAAATAAATTTAAAGTAAAAAATATTAAAGTATAAATTGAATAAACGAAATTATATATTTTAGGTAATTTTTAATGGGATTGAACAATATAGAATTAAACAGTTAGAAGAGGCAGAGATGGCTGCAACATCAACAACTATTCCAACGACTATTTCTCACTCGCCTGGACAGCAACAGCCCATGCCAGTGATGTTGATGAATGAAAAACCATCGGTAGTACAAGAAGCTTCGGAGAATGAAACTGAAAAACCTTCAGATAATGTTCAATCAACTTTAGCAACAATTGACGAAAAACCAGAAACTGCAGAAACACCTGAGTCTATATATGGTACACCAGAGACAAATCACGAGACACCAGAAGAAATGCATGAAATGCAAGAAATTAATCATGAGATACCGCAAATAGTGGAGAATAATCACGAAATATCTGACGTGAATTCAAATGATAAATTGGAAACCACAACAATTTCATTAAACTCAAAGCCTCAACAGAACAATCAATCAAATTCTTCATCGGAAGATTCTTCATTATCGTCATCTTCATCATCATCTTCATCAGAGGAAAAAGAAAAAGATGATAAAAATAAAGCTAAAAAACCGAGTATTGACAGTGTAGTTGAAGAAATTTATGAAATAATGAAACCAAAAAATAAAAGTAAAAATTCATCAGAAGAATCATCGGACGATTCATCGAAATCAATTGAGTCAGAAGAATCCACAGAAGATGATAGCGATGAAGATGAGAATGATGAAAATAGGTAAATAAATATATAACCAATGCTACATTATAAAAAAGAAAAAAAAAATTATTTGACAGTACCAAATAAATATAATTAATTTCGAATAAATAAATTTGATTAATTTCACTAATGTCTCGTTCTTGTATACATTAAAAATAAATCAATAAATAATAATTATATTTTAGATTTACTTTGCTGGGCGAGAAAGTAACACAAGTTCCTCGACCAAGTTTATCAACATATTTAAGACGATCAAAGCTATCAAGTAATTCTACAACATTTCAAGATTTGGCCTCTCTCTATGATTCTTTGAGTAGATACTTAAGAAAACTGGGTTATGCTAAATATGCAGGATATTCAGATGCAGTACTTGAAACACTTCAGACATCAGCTGAAGGTGGATTCGGTCCTCAAATAAAAAAACTTCTTGATGAAATTGTGAAACGAGATGAAGTAACAAGAGAAGATACAAAAATAAAAATTGCAGAAACACTTGAATGTTTAAAAGATCCAAACAGTCAATTTAACAGAGATATCAGTACATTACTACCACTGCGTTTCAATTCATAAATTATTTGTATTATCTACATCATTAAATTACAATACATTTTATTTTTACTCTATTACTTATTTTACTTTTATTTTATTTCCGTATACGCATTATTTTTTATATTCATTCATAATTAAACTACTTTCATATTATTCTTCTTCTACTGCAAGGCAATTGGTGGAGTAAATAACAATAATAAAAGAAAGAAAAAAAAATAAAAGATGTTTTTAAGTTCATAATTATTTTAAAAAAAAATTTTTTTACTTTATGAAACCGAGCAATATTAAAAAAGCACAATATGACCTACAATTCAGTGCAAGACCGGAATTTATTTATGAGAATGGTAAAATTGCGGTTTTAAGTTGCCAGAAAGCGAAAAATATAAGTAAATAAATAAATAAAATATTTATGTGAATGCCACGAAGAATTATGTTTTCACAGTAATGCTCAAACTTCATCAATGAATCATTGGTCGATGAAAATTCTGACATTTCAATGTATAACCACAAGCACTAAAGCCCACCATCACATTTTAAAAATTATACTTATCGGAATTGTAATTTTATACAACACCTATTGTCAATTGCAATAAAATGAATTTATGATTTAATTCTATTTATCATATTTTTTTATTTCTGTTTTTATTTTATAATATTTCAACGAGGCATTGAATTAAAGTATGCTACAATGAATAAGTGACACATTCTACGTGCTTTGAATTCAAAATTTATTGAGCAATGTTATGCGTATGTTGTCGAAGTAAAAACATTTTAGGACCGCAAAACATTGGCGCAGAGAAAAGACACTTGTTTATTTCAATGAAAGTTCCAATACTATTTATTGAAGAATAAAATTAAAGCTCCGCCTTTGAGTACCATCTTCCCTGGCTATGTATAAAACTGTCTTGAAATCGAACGTGTCCTTCAGTCCAACGACAATAATCATTTGTACTACATGGTTGAGAAAATTCAATAGTGTTATATTAAATATAAAACACTTTATCCATCCGTTTTATTTCAGTGATTAAATTGAGGAAAAAAAAAATGAAATTTCCAATTTGTGGTTTAATACTTTGTGTGGTATTCTGTGTAAGTAATTATAAAAAACACATTATAGATCAAAGTAAAATATTATTATCCTGGGTATTAATAATGTTAACGTTCAATTTAATATTTTTTTTTCTATTCTCAATTTTTAATTGACAGCTTTTACCACGAGAATTAAAAGCAATGCCACAGCAAATAACCAAGTTAATACCCATTGAAGATTGGATTGCGTTTAAATGTCGTACGAATGACGTTAAACCTTTAGATAAGTTTCTCGGAAAATTACGAGCCACGTACGACTTTGTATTTCAAAAGCCTGACAATGTTAGCAATGTGGAGAAAATACTGAGTGACGATAAATCGGAAAATATTGAAGTCGAATCATCGGAAAAATTAATTACATCAACCTCACCAATGAAAAATAATATCGGTGAAATAAATGATAATGAAAAGCAAATTAATAATGTAAATAATATGAATGTAGAATTATTTCTGATTAATAATATTACAACAACCAAGCCCAGTTCAATTTCACGTATCTCAAAGGACAATGAATGGTTAGATGATATTGATGAAACGCCGGAACCATTGAGTGAACTTGAAATAATTGGTGATGAGAATATCGATCGATCAGTTGAGGTTACCACTCAACAAATGGGCTTTCAACTTCCAATCGCTGTTGCTCGTGCTTTTGCCAAGTGGCTTGGATCTATACTTGGATTTACACGTGGTGCATACTTGAAATTGACCCACTCAACTGTTTAAACAAATAATTAATCACACAATAAAAATATTCCAACCAACAGTTTTATAAAGTAAAATTTTTAATCTAGTATAATATTATAATTCTGAATATTTGATGAATTTATTCAATTTAATTATTATATTTAATGCTTATAAAATATTGTTTCAATTCTATGTGTATTTTTTTTGCTATTTATATTCAAAAATCAAATGAGTTGCTGATGTCAACGTTGCATTTTGTGCCACTGGGCAAATTAATTTTCTGACGTTGTATAATGTTGAGGATTTATTATTCACTGGTGCACACGTTGGATTATGAAACACATCAACTGTTTTGTAATGTCTGGTGGTAATGCTATTATTATATTACGTTATAAACGTAATATTATTTATATAGCAAAATCACATAGATTTATATACATATTTCTTTTTCCAATTATTTTATTATAATTGATAACAAAAACGAATAAATAAACATACTAACTTGATTATATTTTTTTCGCTACATTTATTTTGTTAAAAAATATCTTGGTCTGAAAAATACATGTCACATTATTTGCAATAATCGATATTAATAATTAATCATTCACTTTTTTTTCTTTGTTTTTGGCGATCGGTACAACTATACTAAACATAATTTTTTCTCGTAATAATTTGCATTTTTTCAAATTTAATCTTTTTATTTTCATAAAAAAATTCATGTCTATTGTACAAAAAATACTTTTTTTTTTGTGTAGTAAAAAAATTATATTAATAATTTTGTTATCGATAAGTATAAAACTGAACAGTCGTGATCTGTTATTGGAAATGATAATAAAAATTATTAACTCATTTTTTTATTTTAAATGTGTGAGAGAGGTCTTTGGTTATCTCGCTACAATGCGACATTTGATGAGACCACTTTCTGCAGTGAGTTATCAATTGTTCCAGAGTATTAAGAGCAACTTAGTTTTACCAGAAAAACTTTTTTCCTTTATTTTTTTTTCCAATTCCTTGCATTAAAAATTATTTACGTTACATTAATGAGAGGTGCTGCAGGTATAAAAAACTTTATGATTAAACTGATAGCAATCCTGAATAAAATCGAGGGCAATGTTGGAAAACTATGTAATACAATCCGAATGTCAGTTCATTATGTTATAAATAACTCAAATAATTAAAAAAAAATAAACTAAAAAAAAATCTTATATAGAAAATATTTGTACATAAAAAAAATGCATATAAAATTCCGTCAATGCTATTGAAAAAAATAAAAAAATTCATAGGCATGGAGTAGTCCATTGATAAAATAGCAAAGCGAAAGAATAAAAAATGAATACAATTGTATTTGTATCAAAAATTTATAAAAAACATACTCATTCATTCAGACTAAACTAGATTAACTCCTCAAATGAATTTACACAATCAATGTACACATCGACTAATTTTACTTCACTTAAAAAAGCTCGATCGATTTAACATCGGGTGAATACGAAAAAAATTGATGATACATTATTAATTTTCAATAAACTTATCTGATGATCACGACTATTAAAAAATTATAGATATTCAAAAAATTTTAAACCTCTCATTTATTTACGATATAATAAATAAATACTATATCATAAATTTTTCAATTGTAGACTAGATTAATATTTCAGCAAAGAAAATAAAATAAAAAACTATTAATTCTGAAACCAGTCTACAAATATTTATCAATTTTGTGTAATTATTTTAAACAGTCGCATTTTACTTGTATGAATTGATTATGACATTAATATTTTACTCACATTAAAGGAACGAAAAAATGATAAACTAAAATTAATTGTTCATTATGAAAAGATTATACCATTATTTATTAATAAATAATGTTATACACAATTGAATGGTTTTGTGAAATGTTTGATCGTACATTAATAATTACGTGGCACATTATCATGTTCTGATACGAATGATTGGCAAATAAACCGAATGCTGGGCACAGCCAATAATGCAGTCAGTTTCGTATTTATAATAAAATATTTCATTGGAATTAATTAATTAATGAGAATAAAAAAAAAATATACATGTCTTAAGGCCGATTTTATATAAGATATTTAATTCTGTTTGGCTAAGTAACTTATACTTAAACAACTATTAAATGTAAATTATGAATATTAATCATATAAAATTAAATGAAGTGACGCAATTGTTTATAAGAATAAATAATATTCAAATAAAAATATTTTTGCCCACAAAATCCTTAAAATTTATCAATTAAAAAATATTGTTGAGTCTTTTGATTCTTAAAAACAAATATAATTATCATTGTTTTCGCATAAAATATTATTAGTCATTCTTTTTCTCATAAAAAAAAAAAAAAATTATTGCTTTTATTCCAATGTAGATAATTTATTCATTCGGATTTATTATTTGTTTATTTTCAAAGTTAATGAACTAAGATGGCATTAAATACCTCATATTTTGCGGCAAAATCTCGTTCATATTGACAGCTTGCTGCTGATGTATACCACCACTACTACCACTACTGTCTCCTTTAATAACTTGTTCTTTAAATGCCGCAAACGTATTGGAAAAATTTTGGTCCTTTTGTAAACTCTGTATATGCTGAAGGAATGTTTGCTCTTGTTTAATACTGTTACCATTTAATAAATAACTCAATTCTTGCTTTGTCACATCACCCAATGTCTCAATATTATCTTTCATTTCATTTGTAATCAATTCTTTTTTGACTTTTGTTCTTTTTAATCCTAAATGCGTTTGCGTATGTTTATTTAAATGATCTTTACGTGAAAATGCCTTTTGACAAACATTACAGGTAAAATTTTTATTACCCGAATGAATTACATAATGTCTGGTTAAATGTTCATTTCGTTTAAATGCTTTTTGACACACAGGACATTTAAATGGTCGCTCGTCTGAATGACCTCGCATGTGCTGATCCAAATGCTCTTTTCTTTTTAGCATTGCGCCACACTCTTTGCATTGATACTTTCGCTCCTGTAATAATAAAAATTTATAAATTATTTTTCAAGCATTTAATAATGATTTTGAAAATTGAACTTAACCCCAATATTAAATCGATATATGTTTATATTTACCTGAACGTGACCTTGAATATGCTGTTCAATATCAGATTTTTCTGCAAATGCTAAACTACATTCAGGACAACAATAGAGCATTGAACCATCTAAACCCATAGCAATTTTAATTTCACCAGTTTTCGCTCTAAATTTAACTTTACGTTCAGTTTTTGGTGAATCAGTCTGTATTTGTTGTTCAACTTTTGTAACAGCCGATTGACTTATATTACCTAAATTAATTTGACTATTTTGTTCCATATGAACATTAAGATCAGTCGGATTTATTTCTGATGACATCAACGAATCAGCTGTATTTATGAATTGATTGCCATTTTGTTGTATATTATTATTACGAAAATTCGGTACACTGGGAATATTTAAGATATTATTTTGTATTTGTTCTATTTTTTGTTCATCATCACATTTTTCTTTTTTTATTAATGGATCTGATTGTAATTTTATTAATTGTTGCAATGTAAGTGGTAGCGACGTGGCCTGAAGTTTTTGTATATATTCTGCCATTGCATTTTGTTGTTGTAAATTAACATGAGATTCAATATTATTGCTGTTACCAGAATCACCGTTGGACCTGCTGTTGTCCTCTAATTTAATAGTAATGGAATCTGATTGTGATGTCGTTGGTAAATACATGTTTGGCAGTAATCTTACAGGTAAACTGTTTGATGAGACACCAAGCAGTGAATTATTTTGACTATAATTAGGAATGTTTATCGTTTGGAGTCCTTGTTTTTCACACAATTGCATTAGTGCATTTGGATTAGGCCAAGTTAATAAAGTCCCAGGATATTTATTTGAATTATTCGCCTGTTAATTGGAATTTTTATGTAATAAAATATAAAATAAAACGAAGAAAATAAATATAGTTTATATAATTAAGAGACGAATGATTTAAATTATTATAAAACATCTTACCATGATGGATTGCTTGCTCTCATCGTTTATAGATGAGGTTGTGTAAACAGGACTGTGTGTACCATGCAATTGAGCCGATGTAGCAATATAACTTGTGCTCGACACAGAATTCGATCTAGATGTTAATTCAGAAAATTGTGGCAATCCGCCATTATGTTCCGAAAAAGAATTCATATCCGAAATGGATAAATAATACAATAATGCTCTAATTGGTACATCAACTTGGCAACGCCAAACGTGTTTAACCTCAAAAGTACATGTTTAGTCGATGGTGAACTGAATTTTATGTGAGAATAATTAATTTAATATTATCAATTGTGCTCGTCAGTTATTTAATTGTAATTATTAAATATATTTATTGTATATTTAATTTTAGCAATTTTACGAAAGTTAATTGTTTACAGATTTGAATGTATTTTGTGTACAGTAAGACACGGTATATTGCATCACAACGCTACTTTTCAATCCATTTACGTGCGAATGTCATATTATGATTGTGTGTGTACAGCGTCGTTTCAATATGGTGGTTACAGCAATATGGCGACAGAAGGCTCTCATTGGTGTATTTATGAAACGTAAGAAAACCGTCCAATCAGACGCCTCTATTTATATATCCATTTCGCCTTTTGCGAATTCTAATTGGTTCATTGATTCACATTTACGGCTTACGTCCTTATGGAAGTGTATTCAATAAGGTACTTAAGGCTTGGCATAACTGAATTGTAGGGAGCGCTTTTTATATGTTTTTTACATTACTATTACTTTATTTTTTAGAAATATTATTCAAATAAATAATATTTTTTAATAATGGCTTTTAATTATGATGAAATGATCGTGAATTTAGATATAAAAAGAAATATATTAATTATTAATAGACCATGTTCAATTTATATTTTTGAATTCATAAAAAATTTTCCGCGTTATTATCCATAGTATTTAATAGGGAATAGAAACTAACCTTAAAATACATGGTAATTATTTGAAGGAGAAAGAGAGAAAATGAATGAGAAAAAAGAACAAGGGAGGAAGAAAAAAGATTGTTTGTTTAAGAGTCAATTTGTCTCTAATTTTTTGTCGAGTTTTCGGCAAATTCCGATTTTCCATTGTAAAAATATAAAAAGTCATATTATGGAATTGTTCAGAGTAATATAAATCAAATTATATTTTGCGTGTATTAAAAGAAAAGGAAAACTTCTGAATTTTATATATAATAGTGAATTCTACTGGTAAGAGGTTAAGTTTTTGTTATGAAATTCAACTTGTCAAAAGTATTAATTCATGTAGTAAAAAAGAACAAAAAAATCATAAAACATTTCAGTAACAGAAATTCAAAATGTCCTGTATAAATTATGCTAATATATTTTTAGCTGTATATGAAAAATACTTATGAAATTAATTTAAAAATTTTATGCCAGAAGAGTTGCAAATTATTATAATATTTTATGAAAAATTCTCAAGTTATTGGTTATAAAATATATAAATTTCTAAAAAAAAAAAATTATATTTATGACTATTGTTTAATGAACATAAAACACAATCGATTAATTATTTACTACAATAATTTATCAAAGTATCAGCCATTTCAATTAACTAATTTTTATATCAAAATGTTTGCAGTGGTGTGACTTCAGAGCAACGAGAACAAGTGCACAATTACGACAGTGATCCTACAACATCTTTGAATATTCAAAATGATTTGAGTGGCCATCATCATCCAGACATTCATTCTCCATCTGGACAAACTAACGTACATTAGCAGGGCGACATGACTGTTGGAGGTAGGATTTTAATAACATCAAAGCGTCCTGTGGCAGAATCATTGCCCTTTCGTAAGCCTATCAAAGGCTGCTATTGCAATCATGAATCCAAAAAAACACATTATCGATCAACAAAAACTACTCATAAGCCCAATTGGCCATGCGATTATTGTCGGAGTAATTTCGATGTTTGTTTACCATCATCACGAGACAATGATGAATACATTTTTTCACCAAAATTGAGCTGCAAAACATTACAAAAAGTTCAAAGAATTAATTACACACCAAGATCCGAATTTTTGCGTCGTGTACAAAAAAAAGTTTCTCATGACTACAATATTTGTAGTGGTGTTTATTCTGAGCCTATTATGCCATCATCAGATTTTAATTATAATGTGTGCTGTAATGATAGTGGAAATGATGACAGTATATCGAATAAAATTCGGGAGGTCGATTTGCGATCATGTGTTAAAAAAAATGATGCGATAAATCATGTAAAGAAGAAAAAATCTTCTAAATCTTTGAAATTTTCTCAGAGTGATAGCGATTTTACAAAAATATCTGATGTATGCTTGAATGGAAGTCGAACTGATATTTTTGACTCGTGTAATAATGCAACTTGTTCAAATTCAAAAGATTATGATGTAGCAAGTCTTGAGAATTTATTATCGACAAAACAAAATTCTGTACAAACACCAGAAATACAGACAATTTTTCCGTTAAGTAAAAGATCAAAGTTTAAAACATCATTGAGGAGGACAATTAATTCAGCAAAATTATCAAATGATGTATCATGCAATGAAATTGCTTCGAAACCGTCATTGAAAGTAAAGAAAAAATCTCACATACTGAGTCAAAAGAATAGTATCTGTACTGATTGCTGTACAGTAAATAAAAAATCGAAAAATTCAAAAGTAACAAGGAAACAATCTAGTCACAGTAATAATGGAAAATGCTGTGGATGTTTGTCGCGTTTGTGTCCAGCATTAATTCCACATGATGATTTCATCGAGAAAGAAGCTGCAGAGTTACGAGCATTTCGTGAAAAAAATTATTTTGACACTCATGGATCGCGTCAAACACTTTTAACTTCTGCGAGATCACTCGAACAATTTGAGCTTAATGATCGATTATTTCCCGAATCAATTGGCAAAATTAATGATAATAATTTTGTTGTATCAATGCCAATTTGTGCGACAAAACAACTTGAACGAATTCATTATTTTCCTCGTTATATTGTGAAGCAACAAAAAAATCCGCTTGTCTGTCACAGTGCTAAGAAGGGATGTTATAAAAGTTGTCCACTTACTGGTCATGCTATTGATTTAGGCGTCCTCAAAAATTCATTACCCGTCAATAGTCTAGCACTGAAATTCCAAAAAGTAATTTCTTAAAAAATAATAGATAAATAAACAATTAAATTTCATTCAATATATACATAGTCGAATTAATTTTATCACAAGATTTTACCGCGTAAAGTAGCATTTTATAGTCGCTATCATTAAAAAATAAATCATGAATTTTTTTATAAAAGTTTTAATAGTATATTTTATTCGATGCAGTCAATATGTCCTCGACATTGACCAATTCATGAATATATTTAAACGACAAATCATTTGAAAAAAAAAAACTAAAATATATTTTTTTTTATTTAATTGAAGATGGTAATATTTATTGGACAGGCTGAATCATAAGATTTGGGTGTGGAATTTTCCACGTTTCATCCAAAAGACCTTCGTCAAGTAATTGTAAGATAATATTCAAGAGAAAAATATGAAAAATAAATATACGCAATAATAATAAATATAAATTTATCTCAATATTCCACTTCATTTCATATATTTTATTGCACTTTTTAATTTTATGTATTAATTTTTATAATTATGTATTTAATGTAGATATTAAGGACAGGGACATGTTATACTTTTACGTTTATAATCCATTTTGATTGACCGAATTTATTTCGTAAATAATGAATTTATATTTGCGCATGATTATTTATCGGGTATTTTCCGTATTCGAAATTTTCGATTTCTTATTCGGACCTGAAATGATGTAACAAATTATGGTGAACAAATTCGGTCATGGTCCAGGGCCACGAAGATAAACATACATATATGATATTCACGGTTAGTGGCCCAACGTCCTTGAAAGAACTTGAACATATATATCATTATGTCATTACATATTACCATTTTATTTTTCAGTTGATTTATTATTGAGTTAAACCATAGATCTTTTGTAAATAGCAGTGAGAGTTTCACACGCCTTTAATAAATTAAATATATTTTATAATAACTAACCAATTATTTTTATGAACGTGTTGTGCTTGTCAAGGCGAGAATTTCGTGAAAAATTACAAGACATTAATTATTTTAATATAAATATTTGAAGATTATTTAAAATATTTAACTTTAAAAATACTAAAACTATTTTCAACATGTATTTTTTATATTGAAAAATAAATAAAAATTTATATATATTTTATATAAATCAATACAAGTTGAAAAATTGTTTTTATGGGGTAAGTGAATAAAATTTTAATTATTTATGTGAAATAATTGAGAATAAATATGATTGTGAAATAAATATTTTAAGCATCAATTTATCATTTTGTTTTTTTACTGCTTTGTAATTTTTTTCTTCTATTCTCCAGACCACAAATTATTCAATAGAATATAAATAATAAAGAATTTTAAATTCTTCTTTGGAGGACTATGCTTCCTATGGGGAATTGTTTGCATCGTAAAAACCCATATGGTGGGGAACACATTCAGTACCTTCGTCGTAGTTAAATACTGCGAATCATTCACCAAGTGATCACAGTCTACACACGAAGTTACTGGCGAGAAGTCACAGTAAACTAAATATATATTTTCATTTTATCAGCAACGTGTGGTTGCTTTGCAATTTTACTATGCAGCTTGAATTTGGTTTAATGCTGACATTTATTGTCTTGGCATCCACTTCAGAATTACGTGAGTATTTATTGCGTAATAAAATAATCAATTATTTCATTTCTTATCAATTATCATAACTCATTTCTAAATTTTTTCTTTTTATAGCAAATTAAATTAAATATAATTTAGATAAAAATTTCCAAACTAATTAAATCATTATAATTTTATTCCCAGTTTTATTTTATCCAATCAATAGGCGTGTTTAATAAATTGTAAAAAATAAATAAATAATGAATTAGTTGTCTAGATTGGAAAATTATTAAAACACCAAAAGTTGTTTGACTCAACTGAGCAATAGGAGAGAAAGTCGATTGCTAAATTGAGCATATAGTCGCGAGAACGTGGTGCACAGCGTGCAGTTTTACTCGCGGAAATTCTGTAATCAATAAGAATGCCGGTCCAATATTGCAACAGTTTAATTACATTATGCATTTTCTAGACAAATATAGATACATGTATATTTTATATTGAATAATATATGTTTAATCGTGTTTTACAGCATCCGATTTTAAGATTTGCCGGCGCAGTGACCCAAATCTGGTAGCATGTTTCAATGAAGCTGGTCAAAAGGCAACAATTTCCCTGGCAAATGGTAATAAAAATTATACCACATTATCACAATAATTATTACAATTTTTTTTATAGACTTGAAATATACAATAAAGTAGGCAAACACTTCCGTATGTGTGTATATTTATTTGATGCAGTGAAGTGAAATAAATTTTATTTTATTATATAGTTGTGTCGGTTCCGCTTTCTTTTTGTGGATCATCTTGACAATTTAGTAACATGAACTTCAATTATATGTGCTGTAATTATATATTCCGTTGATTTAATAATTAATTTCTAAAGTTTATAATGACGATCGTTTCATTGCAGGATTGAAGAGTCTTAATGTTTCACCCATAGAACCTTTAGTCATTGAACACATGTCTGTTGGTGAAACTCATGGTGTAGTGGCACTTAAACAAGATTTTCGTAACATTAAACTTCACGGTTTGACTAAAGGATTGAAAGTTACGGGTTATAAGTAAATAATTTAATTATATTTATTATTTATATATTTGTTGAGTTTTTGATTTTATATTATTTTCTGCTTTTTGGGAGTTGAATAAATTTTTAATTGACGTTATGTTTTCAGTATTGATTTTGATAAACTCGTATTTAAATCATTGTCATTTAATCCGGAGATTTCTCTTGACGCTGATTATACAATCGATGGAAGACTTTTATTACTACCAATTCGCGGTAATGGAAAAGCAAATATAACAATGTGTGAGTTTATTATTAATTATTTTCTTGAGACCATTTTAATTTTTATTTTATCAATTTGAATATATTTTCACGAGATGAAATATTTTTTTATAGATAATATGAAGTCAACGAATACATATTATGGTGAAAAATTTGAAAAGAATGGCGAAATATATATGAAGATTAAAAAATTTTTGGTGAAATTATCACCGGAAAAAATTCATTTACATTTTAGTAATCTTTTCAATGGGGATAAATTATTAGGCAATCAAATGAATAAATTTTTAAATGCCAATTCTGATCTTTTGTTCAATGAAATGCGTGCTCCATATGAGGAAACATTTGGTATTGTATTTACAAAAATAGCTAATGATGTTTTTAGCAAAGTACCATTCAACAAAATATTCCCAGAATAAAATTACAAATGTGTGATAATGCGTTCTAATATTTTTTTTTTTAATTATTCACTTGTACATATTTTCATTTGCTAATAATCAAAAATATATATTGTGACGAAAATAAAATGCAATACTTGATATTGAACATAAATCATTGACGAAAATTATTAAAGAATCTTCAATAAACCAAATAGAAACTAAATAAAAATAATCGTGAAAATAATAATCACGCTTGGTATGCAATACAAACAATGACGATAATAATAGGACTATTGAATAACGTAATGCATGTGGGTTCATTCGTATTTAGTAAACAACAGACTTGATATTACTGCAATAATTCTAATAATAATCTCGACTGTTTTACATGAAAATGATGATAATATTAATTATCCTTTAATTAATATTTCTTCCAAGAATTTATTTAACTTAAATCTATTTTTTCGCTTCTAATTAATATAATAATTTTTCAGCGGGTGTTTCTGCAAATAATCCCCATCGTCTGTAAAATCGTCACAATATGCATATTTCAGATAAATAACTGATGGAAAAAAAAGGAACGAAAATATTTATTTCCTTATTGAAATGTTGATATGGAAAATAATTTTCGTTTGTATCATACAACATAAATAATTTATGTAAATAATAATTTTTCATTCTATTTTTGAATTAAAAAAAGAAAAGATAGGCGTTAGTGAAAGTAAAAGGAATATTTCCAATGGGAAATAGTGATAACTCATCAAAAAATTAAAAATATTTTGATTACAATTATACTCACCTAAAAATCCTTCGTATTATTATTAATTTATCAGAATAATATAATATTATTCCATTATTTTTGTCTAGGTTATTTTTCTTGTGCATCACTAGTACAAATATTTCTTCATTTCTCTCTTTACTAATTTTATTTATCTCTAAAAAATTATGAAATCACACAGATGACTATTTTGTTATCTTCCATTTTGTTTTGTAAAATTAATTATTTAATGAAACTCACGAATCTCTATAGGGCGAATTAATTTTATTTCCATTTTTTTCTTCAACACTTATAAAGAGACAAGTTAAGCTAATGCGCATGTGTGTCTGTGATGTGTATTCTGTTTTGTGTTTATATATGAGTGTATACACTTGATTAAATTTCGTATTTCATTACGATTTCTTCATTATCTCAATATATATACTCATTTTTATCTGAATTTTTTTTTCTTCAGCAGAGCTATTATCTGTTAATTGTGTTTAATTTCGTGCAACAGTGCAAGTCATCAATATCATCAGTCCTTATATACCATATACTAAAACACGTACGCAAAAATATTTACAAACATTCGTCGTTATTATTATTTTTTTTCTTTTTTATTATTATTATTATAATATTACTTATCAAATTTTTTTCTTTTTCGCCCGCGAACGTCTTTTTCACCTTCATCACACATTTACTGATCATCAATTGGTTATTATTCATACGCAATTGTCACTTTAATCCCGCATATACATTAAGAAAAAAAAAAAAAAAAAAAAAACATAAATTCATTATTTATATTCGTGCTATATCAGAAAATGGAAGGAACGAAAGTAAGGCGTCGACGTAACGAATATAAGATATTTAAGGGTATACAAATGGCATATAATTTTCGCGTGTGCAACATATGATATACATATAAGATTAATTTAACGAGAGGCTATGTATAAGTGTTTTTTTGTAAGTGTATTTGTATATTAATGTTATCGGTAGGTAATTTTGTTTATTTGTGAATGTAATATAATAATATAATATAGCCATGGCGATTTGCAATACATCTATAGCCGATACCGTGGCAATCACGGCAATACGTTTCTTTTTATGCCTTCATTATTACATAATATTATATAATATCATGTTTGCCATATTTATTTAATTATTTATTCTTTTTTTAATTTTTATTAATGGCGCATAGCACAAAACGTCGATGAATTAAATTTTCAATTTCACACTTGTTCACGTGTCACAATAATCATCACAAAAATTCATCATCTACAATTTTTAAATTCCACAATAAAGGCGGGTGTTCATCAGCGTGTGTTACATTATTTACAATAGTGATTTGTTATTATTAATAATTTTTTTTTTTTAATTTTGTTTTGGTTTATTACATTTTCACGGATTATACATTAATTGATTCTTCAATTCTTTTCTCTCCCTTTTTTTTTATTTTTTAATTTAGTGTTTTTAAACTATTGCAATTATTATTATGTCGTTTCGATCGAGATTGCATCACTGTCTCATCCATGCGCGTTTATTAAATTTCATTCCAATCTCACTCGTACTCGCAAATTAAGCAATTTAAATTTATATATTTTTTATTCTCTCTTTGCCATTTCTACATTTGGTTTTTAATATTTTTCGCATCGATATTCCGATATTGAAATTGTTATTTTAATTCTCGATTAGCTTTTTATTATTCATTCTTCGTTTCCATTATATTTATGTGTTTTATCTAAACTGTAAAAAAAATTACGCTTGACAATTTTGCTATTAAATAATTTTTTTT
>JAQQBR010001832.1:3336722-3350810 GCA_030347285.1 Microctonus hyperodae
AATGAAAAATTTGAAAATGGCGGAAAGTAGTGAAAAGTTTGCTGAACAATGTGCTTTTGATTACAGTGATGATAAACATAAAGGCGTGTGTAAAATCAAACCAGAGTATGTTATACCAATAAATATAAATTTTATTCAATTATTTATTCATTGTTGATCAAGTATTAATCATTTATTTATGAACATTGAGCATCATAACCTCAAATTATGAAACTACTATCAGAATATCTAATAAATTATATATATTTCCCTAGAAAAAAAAATTCGATATTATTTTTCATACTGTTATCTTACTTATATAATAATAAATATTCATAAGTTATTATTGGATAATTAAGTAATTATAATTAATTAATTTTTTTCAGATATATCATCGATGATCACGTGCGAGTACTAAGTGCTAATTGTTTGGTGGAAAAAGATAAACAAAAAGTTGATAATCAAATTATTAGTAATAATGATAATGAATCGACAATTCAACAGCCTTCAATCAAGAAAATTAAACTTGAAAATGACAATGCAGAAGAAAAAATTCAAACTTCCAATGAGGAGCCAGAAGCTAAGAAAATTAAATTTGATGATAGAAAAGAAAAACTAAAGGGTCAAAATAAAGCGAGACCACCGCCATTTAAAACGCTACGCAATTGTAATTTATGTCCATGGATTGTTGACCAGGCAGTTGATGAAGAAGAAAAAACTTGTTTCTCAAAAAAATGCACCTTTATGCATGATAGAGCGGCTTATTTGAAAATTAAAGAGCTCGATGTAGGACCAGATTGTTATTTGTTTAACATTATGGGCAGATGTATGAGAGGTACAGCTTGTCGTTTTGCCGCTAAACATTTAACTGACGATGGTTTAAACATCGTTGATAAAGAAAAGTTTGAAGAATTCAAAAAAAAACCTCCTACAACAAAAAATAAAATCCTCCCATCAATTCAAGAACAATTACGTAAACGCAAATATAATTTCAATAAAGCTGAAAAAATTATAAAATTAAACGATGCATCAAATAAAAAATCCAACACTGATAGTAAAGAAATATTGTCTAATGGAAATATTTCAATTAATGATGATGAAAATAGAACAGAAAAAAGATTGTTAAAAAATACAAATGAAAAATATTTGTCATTAAATACAGAAAATGAATTTAAATCTGTAGAAAAAAGTGAATCGAGATTGGGTCCGGTGGCGGATCACGATCAAATAAAATTGCGTTCATGTGAAAAGAAAAAAATTGAATGGCGCGATAAAATATTGTTGAGTCCATTAACTACAGTTGGAAATTTGCCATTTCGTCGAATATGTAAAGAATATGGAGCAGATATAACATGTGGTGAAATGGCATTAGCACCAAAAATATTGAAAGGTGCACCTGAAGAATGGGCATTAGTTAAAAGGCACGAATGTGAAGATATATTTGGTGTACAATTATGCGGCAATAATCCAGGTGTATTAACACGATGTGCGCAACTTTTAAATGAAGTCGCCGAAGTTGATTTCATTGATTTAAATTTGGGATGTCCAATTGATTTAATTTACAAACAGGGCGGTGGTAGTGGAATGTTAAATCGTCTTAATGTTCTCCAAACGGTCGTAAAGTCTGTGAGTCAAGTTCTTGACATTCCGCTCACAATTAAAACGCGAATGGGCGTTTATATGGATAAACCAGTTGCTCATACATTAATGCCTAAATTTCGTGACTGGGGTGTCTCCATGATTTCAGTAATAATAATGATTTTAACTTTTTTCTATATATACTAAAATACATTTCAATCTATAAATTCAACAGATACACTTTAACTATTCTAATAATTTTTAAATCATTCATTAGGTACATGGTAGATCACGAGAGCAAAGATATACAAAGTTGGCTGATTGGGATTATATTGAAAGGTGCGCAGCAGCTGCCACACCCGTGCCCGTCTTCGGTAATGGTGATATATTGTGCTACGATGATTATCAACGAGTACGTACGATATATCAGAATGTACAAGGCGTTACGATTGGACGTGGTGCGCTTATCAAACCATGGATATTCAGTGAAATAAAAGAAAAAAAATTGATTGATATATCGAGTTCAGAGCGATTGGATATTATTAAAAAATATGCTAATTATGGACTGGAGCATTGGGGCTCGGACACACGGGGCGTTGAAACAACAAGGAGATTTATGCTTGAGTGGATATCATTTTTGCACCGGTAAATAATTTTTTTTTTGTTGCCTTGACACATGAATGCATGTTACCTAGATTAGTTTTTCCTTTATCGATATTTTTTAATATTAATTTTATTAATACATTTTATTCAGATATATTCCGGTGGGACTTTTGGAGACACCACCTCAAAGAATAAACGAACGTCCGCCATATTATCGAGGTCGAAATGAACTTGAAACTTTAATGGCCAGTTCAAATTGCGCGGATTGGATAAAAATATCGTAAGATATATAATTTATGATTTATATTATTATTTTTTTTATTTTTAACTTGTTATACTAATTTTTCATATTACATTTTCATCTCTGCAGAGAGATGTTTTTAGGTAAAGTGCCAGATGGCTTTCATTTTCTACCAAAACACAAAGCTAATTCATGGAAATAGTAATGACGGTAAAATACTCTTTTCAACAATATTACGACATCCGTTATTTTATTTTCATAATCAATAAATCAAAATTACCATAGCATTATGAATTAAACCATTTATTTATTTAATATTCAATGGCAAATGAATAAATGAACAGTATTTAATTGTCATACATAGACTGTAATAATTTCATGAAGAGTAACGGAGAATATTGATAATTCATAAATTAATTCTCTATTCACATCAATTATATTTAATAATGTGCCGTAATATCACCGAGTGTAAATACGGGCCACATACAATCACAACCGCTTGGAATTTCTTTGGTAAATGGCTCCCAACAATCACTTGTCCATCGACGTTTTGCCATGAATAAAGTTCTGCTTCGTTGAATACAATGAAATCCTTGATGGACACACATTTGCTTTGCAGGTTTTACTGAATTTTCTAATGATTTATCATCAAGAAAATGATTTTTACAATAAATTTCATAATAATGCGGCGGTTGATATTCAAACTCGGAATCTTCAAGTTGTACTTTTCTAGTACGAATTGCACAAAGATTCTGATAATCCTGATAAACACACACACATATTACAAATATTTTAAAGTTTATTAAACACAGCCAATGAAACAAAAAAAAAAATTACATTTAACAGAGATAAAAATTTATTGAAATATCAACATTGTTCATTCACCGGCTTTGAGTTCCTGTTGTTTCTCAATAATTCTGTACGATCATCATTGTCAACGTCTCGCAACAATAACTGCTGCTGCTGTTGCATCCGTGTATGTTCATTACTCTCATCATCCACATAATTGTTTTCAGGCAAGTACGTTATATCTTTTAATATTATTGATGGATACTCGTGATGACTTTGAGACACCACGTGATATTGTGTTCCAAGTCTATCCTCGATGAGCTTAGTAAGATTGAGTTGATAAGCATTGGTACACTCATGTTTCAGGACGAGTACAAGAATGATCTGTAATAGAGTAATGGATTCAGTTTTTCATTGGCGGTGAGTTAATAATTTAATATACGCTTATAAAATATATGTAAATGTGAATTTCGTTAGTTTGTTATATCATAGATAAAAAAATATAGTGTAATTGATATTTAAATGTATGATAAATTAATTTGATATAATTTTATTTTAGGTGATTTGATTAACACATGATCGATGATGTTTTAATGAAATCTAACCCTTGAGAATTATCTCGATCAATGTCACAAATCGTGATTGTAAAATAAAATCTCAGTATAATCTTTTGATATATACAGAGAACGTGCGCACAGTAATGCGGTCGTCATTATTTTCCATCAAGTGTCCACATGTATATATACACATAATTGATTGTGTATTTTATCATTTATCGTGAACGATAAAGTATAATTTAAAGTGAAATTATTCTTATTCTTTGCTTTGTGTTTATACATCTCACAATAATTTTCTTATGTTTTTACGTTTTTTCAATTTGATAAAAATTGAACTAGAAATAATTATACATTGCCAACAAATTAATTAGTTAAAAATTTACTAACAAAATAATAATTCTCAATACTCACGTGATAATATTGATTATTCTATATACAAATAATTTATCTCAACTGTATTTTCTGTGATATGATCAAATTTACCGTGAAAATCAGTTTTAGCTAGCTCACAAGGTCGGGTTGATTTATATTGAATCAAGTGTTGCGCGCGTGTCATACGACATAGATTGATAAAACCTGGACAATTCACTACACTACGCTCTTTATCAATTAATGTATACATATAAAACCCTTTTGATTTGCTTTCAACGTGATCAAGTGCACAAATCGCCCATGATATAAATATAATATTCAACATAACGTGGGAGTTGCAATAAATTTTTCCACTGATGTCATGAACTTGACTGTGAATTTTTACACTAATATATGCATTTTTATCATATCAATAAATACACACATACGTATACAATTATATTGGAATAATAAATATGTTTCAATGTCATGTGATGTATTAATTCGGGGTCTAATAAATAATCAGATATTATGATAGTATAGTGGAATAACATATCACGCGAATTTATTCAGACAATTTTCGACAATTGCATCAATTGATACTTGGAATAAATTATTCGTAGAATATGCGATGCGTATATCATGTGCAACAATTGATGGATTTATGCATACTGTGCGTAATATTATGATGAAAGACAGGATTGGAAATTCAAAAAAGCACGGGAAATCTTTGTGATGATGAGAGAGCTCAAATATAATAATGACATGGTCATCATATTATGAATAATAATAGACAGATAAATATATTTAATGTATCACCAGAGACTCATCGTCTCTATATATGCATCAATGTGATTTTATTTACGGGTGGGCTTGTATGTATATGACACATGTGTATATTATACATATGTAAAAAAAAATGTTAGCACACATGCGGTACACGAGTACGTAGATGCGTGATAGGTACTTATTCAATTGACAGTGTGCCCCCCGTCTGACATAGTTCAGTCGATGGCGAACTTAGGATCATTTGACATCTCGTATAATATTCTGTTTGTGTCATCAATCTTTTTTTTTTTTGTTTCATATTGATCGTTAATTTAATTTGATATTTTTTTCCCTCGATATTACAGAATAATGACAAAGTTAATCGGGGAAATATTTATTGGTTTTTTGATTTGAATTTTTCACGGCGCGGGAAACTACACGGCGGTTTCATCTGCAAAGTTGAAAAATAAAAAAATAAAAAAAATAACGGAGATAATATAATTTGCGTGAAAAAAATAAATAGAATTTGGAAGGAAATTTATTTTTCTGATTTATTGTTTTTTGTCGTGCATTTTGTGTGTTATATTATTTCAATATTTTATATTTGTGATTTTATTCTATTGTTGATTGTAAAGTGAAGTGTGACGTGAAGTTTTAGCGAAAAAAGAGGAAATAGATAAGAGACAGGAATGAATTTTAATATTTTTTGAAATGGCTGCTGATTTATGTCATAATGGAACATTAAATTCATCAGCTAACAGGTAAAAAAAAAATAATGATAAATAATTACTGAAGTGATTATGATTACAATGCAATTTTTGTGATATTATATTTTTTATTGTTATTCTCTTTTCATTTTTAAAATGATGGAAGCATTATTATATTAATCGTCATCAACATGACATCCAGCCAAAAACCACACAAAAAAAAATGACAAATAAATGTGGGTGAACATATTTCGGGCACGTACTCACGACGTAATGAGCAATTGACCTTTTGACCCTGATGCTGAGTAGAGGGAAACCAATTATAACCACAATGACAATGGCAATAAAATCGAGTTATTATTGTAATTATAACGAGCCGAAAATTGATTTTTCCAATAATTAAGAATGCCCATTAGTGTGGGTGGAAAAACGGAATTTTATTGTTGTAATTAACTAACACACTCAAACAAAATACTCTTCATTAATCAACCTGTAATT
The DNA here is from genome assembly GCA_030347285.1 of Microctonus hyperodae. Classification (NCBI taxonomy): domain Eukaryota; kingdom Metazoa; phylum Arthropoda; class Insecta; order Hymenoptera; family Braconidae; genus Microctonus; species Microctonus hyperodae. The sequence goes on from JAQQBR010001832.1 coordinate 3,342,794, forward strand.
AATGAATTAAACAATGAACACTGAATTTTTTTTTCCCTTTATTGTCATCAATAAATAACGGAGAAAAAAAAATTCGTCTATTTTTCTCATTTATATCTCGTCATCAGCAGTAATAACTAATGAGAAATATTTTTTTTACATTGTTCGTCATTGTGTTAACACATCAAAATAATTATTGATACATGGATAATAAAAATTTTAATAAATTATTGAATTTTCTTCCGCATTTTATCATTCGTATGAACGTGAACAATTGTCTATTTAAAGTTTACATCTACTTCAAAGTGTCATCGTCATTGAAGTTCACTTGCTTACACAAATGTGCTTCAACTGCGGATGCATGTATGTCACACAATTTGTATATTTAATAATACATACATATTATAAACATATATACACACACATATATAAATGAAATATAATAGCAAAATATACAAAAGAATTGATAGTGACTAATAAATTTTACTGTGTCAATCATCAAACAAATTAATTTTATTATGTGAATTTATTTGTACAAAGAAAAATATACATAAATGTTATTTATCATTTATATATATTTATACATATTTAATATATGTCAAGTTTAAATTCAATAAGAAAATATTTTATAAATGATTATTTGGTAATGCTGACGACCTGATGAAATTCATGGAAGAAATGCGTTGTTGTTAAAATGTGAAGTATTTTATAATAAATGTACGTGTAAGAATTTTATATAGAGAATTGTTCATTGTAAATTGTTAGTGGGCGTTGTATTATTCATGGTTGTATTATAAATGTGAATATACTTAGGAAAATGGAGATAATAAGTGATAAAAGTTGAATTAGAATTGGGTAGCATGTGGTTTATGCATCAAAGGAATTTATTGAGCCCGACAAATTAAACTTTTAACCTAAATTCAAACCACATAATATAATGGTAAAATAACTCAACTATTACCTTACTATTTCACATAACACTATGTATTCCAATTTTTTTGTTCATTTATTTTTTCCGTCATGTTACAAGTAAATTATAATATTCCATAGGATATTTAGTTTTATTAATTATAAAAAATAGATTAGCTACTATAATAAGATAAGAAGAAAAAAAATTCTTATTCATTATTTATTAATTTTCATTAATAATAATATTGATTTAAACTCAGTAATCAATAGATTCTTATTTGAATGATATCTCTTATGATAATGGCTCGTTGATTATTTAGAATCACTAATGTTCAAAGTAATTTGTCTTGGGATTCAACTCGAAGTAAATTTTACTCTTTTGACCATTCTTGTTATTATTGCATTCGAGAAAGGTTTCTCTGCAGAGAAGAATATAACATAAATATAAAATCATAGGAAATATAGAAAAAAAAATATAACGGAGGCATAAATTATTATAACGTGGCAATGAAAATTTCTTGTTCATTTATATACATATAATATAAATAAACTTTATCGTTCAAGTGTTGTACATGCTTCTGTTTCATCGTATCTTGTGAATTTGTTACGTGTAGAGAAACAATTAGAACGAAATGAATAAATACAAGTAAGTTCACGTCCATAAGCTCAAGTGTATATAAATATTTAAATTTATTTATTATCCATCTAAAAATGTAACAAACTGTTTTATATTTAGAATTTACGACATGAAAACTCGTGACAAATAAATGTCTTATTTATTTGAATTACCGAAAATATATTTATACTTATTTCCATATGTAAATATTTCCAAAAGTGAAGTAAATATCGTAATTGAATAATCAATAATTGAAATATAATCATATGTCCAAAGGTAATTAAAATTAGCAGCTTGTATTTATCGTTGTGAATATTCAAATTTATTCTACAAGGAAAAATATTTATACACATCTTTCGTGCAATAAATTAATAATATTCGATTTAAATAAAAATATTGATTTGTATTTCAATAACTGCAATAATTTTTATTTACTTTTAAATTGTAATAATTAAACGAAATTGGTTTCTAAACGAACAAATAATTATAATTAATTTTACACTTTTTTTTTCATCGTATATATCAATTGTATTTTTATATCTGAATGTGTAATTGCAAAATGATCATTGTTATTACAAAAAGCAGTTGGTGTCGGGCCCCCACATAATATTGGCTTATTTTTAGATGACAGGATGGCATCTACCCCTTGATGATGAACTAAAAATAGCTTGTAAGGCCAATCCAATGTCCAATTATTCCATTAAAGTATTTAGGTGACAATCGACTGACCGTCTATTTAGAAATATTCCACACGGACAATAAAGGCACTAAAGGGGGAAAGCTCTTATCCATTACAAACGACCAATAACAAAACTATATTTGCCCCTTGTATATATAAATATTCGTCATACACTTATATTCATACATAATTATTAATATTTCTTGTCTTTTGATATCTCATTATTCATTATGAATAAGTGAGGAATATTTATATGAAAGAAAAATATTTCATTTATACTGATTAATCAATTTATGAATGATGTTTTCATTGATGAATTTTTTTTCATTATGGGAATGGTGGAAAGTTTGATAAGAATATTTTTTCTTTCTTTTTTTTTTGTTTTTTTTTTGTTGAATAATCAACAAGAGGCTTTATTAATGAGTGGCTTGATGGACTTGAGAGAAATATATTAATTTGTAATTGCAGGCCTATGAGCATGATGAAACAACATAAGAATGGAGAATTGGCTGCAAAAGATCCAATGTCTTCAGTGGCAGAAGATCAAATACAGTTTCAGGACACGAGATTTTTCACGACTTTTGTGCTTGGACGAAGCAGGTGAGATAAATTATATAAATGAATAAAATAAATTAAAGAATACTTACTTGACTTGAAATTAATAAATTCATTATATTTATTCCAATGATGGATGATTATCGTTGTAATTTAATTATTTTCTTTTTAATTATAATACACAAATATTTTTCTTTATCTTCACAGTATGATACAGTCAACTGAAAAATATCTGCAATGATCCTTTAGTGATTTTTCACGATAATTTATACCTGCTAAAAAATAGAAAATTGACAGATGTGAATAAATCGTTGAAAATCTTTAAGTAAATATAAAAACATAATAGATAACAATGATAATAAATTTCATTTATATCATGACATTTATTTGCATGTGGTATGAAAAAAAAAATCAATTTAATTTTTCTACCTAATCTTTTTATTTTATATTCAACGATTATAAATTACACATGACAATGAATCACTTCTCTAAATTTTCGACTAATATCATATTTAAATCAAATGATAAAAAAAAACTTTCATTGAATTAATATTCAATTTTTTTTTCCATCAATTATTGTCTTCCTCGAATATATTGGGTGTCTCATCTTATTACATTACAATAGCTAAATAATTTTACAATTAAAATCGACACATTAAAAATTGTTACAAAGTTTATAAAGACAAATTCATCATCACAATCTTAATTTAATTATTTTAAATACACATATGTATAATTTAAAATATTTCAAACTAAAAATAATTTACAAAAGATATTTTTTTTATTTCTCAAGTCTATAAAAGAACTTTGTAAAGAATACATTTTAATTTACATATCTATCTCAATTTCAAAGTTATTGACCTGGTTAAAATAAAATATGGGACACCTGGTACATGCTTCATTGATGTTGTAATAGAGTAGAAGCAGACTTTTAAATTAATCATATGTAGTACATTGTGCATTTAACAAGAGTCTTTTGAGTTGTATATACACACATACATGTACAAATGTATATGTATATTTATCTACATTGCTTTATATACTTTTGTTAGGTTGAATATTCGACACATCAACATTATTTAGTCGCAACGTTATTAGCCTCATGATATCACGTGCTGTATGTCAACACACACAAGCAATAAATATATTTCTTCACTATTAATTGATTCCCACTTATTTTTCGTGGCTTTATAGTTGGTGGAATAAACGACACATCAATTTGTCATCATAAAATCATTACGTGGTCCAGTCAATATTTAGGAGCAATAATGTGGAGTGAAGGAAAAAAAATAAAAAAATAAAATAAAATTAGATGAATATGAAGTAATGTTTGAACGAAATCTGTTGCGTTGTCCATTGACTAATTCATAGTTGATTCATTCGTGTGGATTGTTCCTCATGAGTAGAATTGAAAAAAATTATTCACATATTTTATTTTTTTACGGAGTTGATGTTGGTGCCTATTTTTTTTTGTTTTACTTTTAATTGATGCAGTGATAATTAAAGAAAGTTCAGGAATATATTATAACGCAAATATATAAAATAAATATAATGATTTAGTTATTGTGTTTGAAAGAATATGAAAAAAAATATGTTACGGTTATTTGAGTGATTACCGCGAGAGTATTACTATGTACGTAATAGTTTTTACGCAGATTAAATTTATTTAATTTCATTTGTCAAAGGTGTGTCTAGTAGGTAAGGACTGTGATTATTTTTTTTTATTATTTCGACCTTCGGATATTTGTTTTTACTGATACACAACTGTATTTATTTATCAGTATTTTCTATTTTTGCACATTTATTCATTGAATTGATGAAGCGAATACATAGAAAAAATATTTTTTCAATAAATATATTTTACTGTACGAGTAATTTTATAATTAATCGCTTATGGATAATTAAATTCCCAATTTAGTTATTGAAATTCATCAAATAATTATTTTCAAGATTTTAAAATTAGAGATCAATATGCAAATATCTCAATAGTAATATAACTTGAAGAAATTGTAAATTAAAATTTTATAATACTTCGGTAATTCAATTATGTGTACATTCAAATCTGAGAATACATATATATTATATAAATATGACATTCCCACGGAATTAAAAATATTTTATTTTATAAAAGCAAGATTTAATGATGTATTTCTACTGCGATCAATGCGCGATAACACAAAAGATACAATTGATTTGAGTAGCAGATTAATAGATGACAATTGATAACCAAAGCCTCGCACCGATTACATTACAATTTTATATATACTGTTTACAAATACATATATACATCTACAATATAAATCTGCGTACACCAAAAGAAGTTACGTGAACTAAAAAAATAAATTAAGTAAATAAATATACAAAAAAAATATATTTAAAAATAAATTCAACAAAATTGTGTAAGATTCATCATTCTGAGCTATAAATATATAAATATTTCTCAGCAAACATAAATATACATTGTATATATATAAATGTGTTAATGTGACAGTACTTTATGAAATATATTTTTAATAAATATATAATATTATATTAATATAATAATAATTAAATTAAATATCCAAGATTATTGCACATATGGAAATTCAATTGAAAAATTACAAATGTGATTATATACATATGTGCAAGAAAGTTTGTAGAGTTCTTGAAATCTGTAGACAAAAAAATTTAATTAATAACGTTGACCAGTATAATTTTAAAAATCATTTAAAATCTTTTCTTTATGGTACGTTTAAATATAAATATACATACATTTATATGTATACATAAATAATGAAGAAATAATTTTCTTTCTTTTTCTACTTTAGGTTAACATCACCGGAAATATTGCCGTCCTGTTCGCCGGGTATATTTCGGCAGAAATCATTTCGGACAAGTGCTAGAACACCAACATCAAGTATTGATACATTATCTTTGGATAATAATCATCAATATAACTGTATTGCGGCAAATAAATTGACGAATAACGTAACAAATAATTCTCACAAAAATATTAATAATTCATTGCCACTGAGTGGAAGTGGTGGTGGTAATTTGTTTCATCGTAATATTATTCGTCGTACCGGCAAGCACACCCGTCTTGGTACGGCACTGGTGAACAAAATGGCGTCTGCGAGCTCAACAGCGGTAATTCAGGGCTGGCCCAATACCAAAGATGACTACGAATTAAAAGAGGTTATTGGTAAATATCATTGTATTGTCACTATCTTTAATATATTTCAATTTATTTATTGTTATTTTAATTTATAGGTAATATTTATTTTAATCTTTTTTTTTCATCCAACCGGTGTGTACGCTTGACATGACGTATACAGTGTGCCATTTGTGTGTGTTATATAAAAATTTTTATTTATCACATTTGAATGTCATTGTTTGATGGATTTATTGTTTTAATATTGATTTTTGAATCAAGATATTTGTTGTTTTTAATTAAATTCCAATGATTTTCTTTTAACTTTTGTAGAAAACCGGTCGTGAGTTGTTCTAACCTAGATTATGATGTATGTGTGAGTGAGTGTAGATGTAGTCATTGCGACGAGGGGAAAAAAAAATGGGTGTGTGGAAAAAACTTGAAAAGAGTTGGATAAATTGCAAAGAAATATCTGTTAGCAATATGATATTAATAAATATTTTTGCTTATATTTCATGCATATTTTCAAATACAGATTTATAAATCAGAGACAGTATTTGATTTGTAAATAATATAAATGAATATGATTTATTCGCGCCAACGGATTTTTTTTTCTGGATATACGCCAATATATTTTTAAATAGTTCATGCTCCAAATTCATTATTCCAAAATAATTTTTGGAATAATTAAGAATTAGATATTAGGTGATTAATATTAATCCTTCTAACATTTGTCGAGTAGTTAATTTTATTATTTAATAATTTTCTTTTCTTTAATTTTGAATACTTTGTCATTGAATTTTATCATAAATTTGATATTGTATTTTATGATATTAACAGAATCGTAGATTAATTATTGTGCTCCTAAGATAATTATCCACACAATTTGTTGAATCTTATTTAATTTTTTATTTCTTTTTATTATCTGGGCAATTTATTATTATTGCATAATTTTATAATATGTACATTTTTTTTCGCTGAACAAACTATGTCGTTGATAACATATACTATTTGCAAAATCTATATTGATATGGTTGAATGTGAGAGTGGATGTGAAGTTAATTAAAATCGATACAGGTAATATGGAAATTTCGTTGTTTGTATTATTCAGGTGTTGGTGCAACCGCTGTGGTTCACGCTGCATTTTGTATACCACGTCAAGAAAAATGTGCTATCAAACGTATAAATTTGGAAAAATGGAATACAAGCATGGACGAGCTTTTGGTGAATATAAAAATTTTTATTAATGAATCAAATAATATTTTTAATATTGATAAACGTATGTAAAATGAACTTTTAAATTGTGTGCGTGTCACTATGCATTTATCATGAAGTGATACACGAAGCTTGTTTGAATGTAAAATTATATATAGTTTAAAGAATAATATTAGTGTTTTTTTTCTGATAACTTATCAGACTTGGGAAATAAACAGCTTATTATAATCGTTGGTAAAATTTCTTTTGAAATGAAATGAGCATTTATAGATAAATATTTTCAGGCGTTGAAATGTTGGAGAATAAATATAAGTGTTTGAAAATAAATATAGAAAGATTTTTTTATTCATGATTTTTAGTTTTTATTATATTGTAATTAGAAAAATTATAATTGTAATCGTCAAGGAATTATTTGAGAGAGACAATTGAATTGAATATTTATGATTTTTATCATTTCAAATTCATGAATAAATGATAAGAAGAATTATTATTATTGTCTGAAGTCATACTCATTTGTTTAAATTAATTTTAAAAAGACATTGAATAAATTAAAATCATTATTTTCTATTTTTATTTGATTTATTTCCAATTTAATTCATTTTCATTTGTACTAATGAAAATTTTTTTTTTTTTATTTACAGAAAGAAATTCAGGCAATGTCATCGTGCAATCACGAGAATGTAGTAACGTATTATACATCATTTGTTGTAAAAGAGGAATTATGGTTGGTTTTAAGATTATTAGAAGGTGGTTCCTTACTTGACATCATAAAACATAAAACAAGAACATCAAATTGTAAACATGGTGTATTTGACGAAGCTACAATTGCCACAGTACTTCGAGAAGTGCTCAAGGGCCTTGAGTATTTTCACAGTAATGGACAAATTCACAGGTAAAATAAATTATTAAATAAATAAAATAATAAAAAAAAAAA
>JAQQBR010001832.1:3355224-3366124 GCA_030347285.1 Microctonus hyperodae
ATAGTCAAAAAAAAAAAAAGAAAAGAAAAGAAAAAAAAATCTTATTCTCTAAAGGTCTGGGTGTATGAACAAATTTTTCTTCCTGGACATCCTGTTGTCTAAATCCACAAAAGATTTGATAATAAAAAAAGTTGAAAAATTGCAAAAAACAAAAATATACGTAAGTATAAAAAAAACACATTCATTATATATTTTCTTTTCAAATCAAATCTGTTCTCCTGATCCAGGTGTCGCATTGTTTTTCAGTCTGATGGATCGCGATTGGGCGTTGAATTTTAAACACACACATGTAATACATATATGTATTATCATATATACATATACATACGTCTAGACTCGCATACATAGATGAGTCATATCTGTTTACAAGCTGTTGTATAAATGCCATCGTGGTAGTGGGATTTTCAGTCTCCAATCTCACTCTGTAGAGTGAGGTTATGTGTTTGAGGTTATGTTTGAATCCATGGTTATAAACGACTCAATCATTTCAAATTATTTTACTGAATAAATTAACCTGAAGTACAATTGTAATGTGCAGAAGTTTGTTACTAAAAAATTACTTTTAATCATTATATACATGAATATATGCATATATAACGAAAAAAAAAAAAAAAAATGAATGAGTATATTGTCAATGGTACTCTGTGAAAATTTTAGCGATCGAAGAATGACCTCGAGTAGCAGAGAGTTGGGTGCTCATATGTGCGCAAAATAAATTGTCACTACGATAAATAATATACCTATATTGTACGTCGCCCACGCACTATCTAAAAATTTTTACAAGGTAAAACATTGGCATGTAAGTTTTAAATTATCTATAAATCATCTATCAAATATTCTTGATGAGATAATCTCAATGAATATTTATTCTTATTAATTTTACTCGTTTAATCATTGTGATATTTATTATTATATTATTAATATGTATTTAAGTATTGTAAGTAAATTTTTTTTATTTCGTATAAGATGAATTGACTTGATGTGGAAACCTGTTGAAGTGTCGCGTGAATGTGTAGACACTTCTCTCGTATACCGCGTAATTTATTTATTTATTTTTCGCCTTGAACGCTGAATACGCGACAAGAACTATTGAGTTGAGTTTATTTTTATAACCCATCTGTATATGCATTAGCATTAATTATAATTGCATTTTTAAATTAGAGTATTGTTTATGAATAATATGAAAATTTTAATAAGTTATTTTTATCCTTAAATTATTAAAATTACAAATCGATTTGATATAATATTAAAAATTAAATTGAATTTATATTAAATAAAAATGTCAGTAATGAATTTTTATTGTTTGATTTTGATTTTATTTATTTTTATGTTTCAATCTTTAGTAGAAAGAATTTAAGGATAATTATGTGTTTGTACGTAATTTAATTGATATTCAATTGTATTTATAAATTAATTTGAAAATTTTCATAATTAAATTCGTTTATGAATAATTTTATTCTATTGTTTTCAAATCATGAATAATCTATTGAACAAAATCTATTGACTAGTGAGTTATAATTGTAGTGGCCTGGTTTCATAACAAAAAAAAATTTTTTTTTCTTTATCAATTCTATAAATAAAAACATGTGTTAATGAATTATTGTTTTAAATTCCAGTACTGATGCAGCACAATCGAGCAATTCGATAGCACACGTAAGTCAAATAGATAATTATTCATCAATAATTTTATTATTCAATTAATATATTGTTTGTTGTAAAATATTTTTTCATTCTTCAAAACCATTTATCAATAATTACAGTTGATAAAAAAATTAATATTGCAAGTTAATATATTTGTATATGTTTTTTTATTTTATAGAAAATATATATTTATTTTGTATATTGTAGGTATTAAATATTGGTTATGAGTGGTGCTTTATCCATGTATGATGGATTGGAACCAGAGGTGCCTGGTAATAATGCCACCCTCAATGCTGCTGGTGGTGGTGCAACGAAAAAATTGGCAAGAGGCATATCACGAGCAACGGAAAATGCAGCAATTGTATCCCACGCACGAACACAACTAGCATTTTTAGGAGCTGTCGATACACCAGAATTTACATTTTCATTGCCAGATCTTTCGGTATATCCTGGTACATAAATATTTTTATCGTTTTTCCATCTCTCAAAAAATATATTAATTTTTTCAATCCCTTTTTTACTCATGTTTTGAATTAGATTGAAAAAAAAAACAAAAATGAATGTAAGATCATGTATTCATCTGGATTTATTTTAGATTCTTTTCGACAATTTTTGGAAAAAGATTTAATCGAGGGCGGATGTTTGACATCTTTGGAGGCTGCAGGTCGATTAAATTGGTGGTGCGGTGGAAAAAATAGCGGTACCAGAGTACTGTGGCCATTGGCAACAACCGGAGATGGAAATTGTCTTTTACATGCTGCTTCATTAGGAATGTGGGGCTTTCACGATCGTTTATTAACATTGCGCGATGCCCTACATAATACATTATCAAAAGGTGAATATAGAGATGCATTATTTCGACGATGGAAATGGCGTCAGATGGGTTTGAATGCGGCGGCTGGTTTATCTTACACGGAAACTGAGTGGTTAACAGAATGGCAAAGTATTGTGGAAATGGCATCAGCGAATCCACGCTCACAAACCGCAATGTCTTATCAAAGTTTAGAAGAGGCAAGTATTATATTTATTCTCCTCAAACAACAAATATATATTTAAACAAATATATATTTAAATCAATAAATATTTTATATTATCTTTAAATTAAAAATCGGTACATATCTGTAAAAGATAAATATTTAATCATATGTTATCATTATTATTTACAGGTGCATGTTCTGGCGTTGTCACACGTTTTATGTCGACCAATAATTGTAATTGCTGAAACAATGTTACGTGATTGTGAAGGTGTTGCTTTAGCACCAATACCATTTGGTGGTGTATATTTACCACTCGAAGTATCGCCCAAAAAGTGTCATCGTACACCATTGCTATTGGCGTATCATTCAGCGCACTTTTCGCCACTTGTAACAGTAGATTGTGGAAATGATTTTGGTGATGGTGGCGGTGGTGAGGGCGTCAGTATACCACTTGTCGATCCAGATACAGGGCAAATGCTTCCTGTTTTATTTGCGATAGATCCAGGACCTGATTGGGATTGGAGTATTGCATCACAAGATTTATTACCATGTCAACAAGACACTGTTAGTTTATTTTATTTAATACTATATTTTATACTTTGATATTATAATATTTAAAAATGATGAATGTATAGAAATTAATTTATATTATATTTTTACAGATGGAAATTTTAATAAGAGATTATTTAGACTGTGAATATCAAACTTTATCACAGGAAGATTTGGATAGGCTTTCTGATACAGACGGTACATCGTCAAATAAAAGTAAAGCAGCTAAACAATTGTTGGGTGTTGCAAAACAATTCGGTTCGATTGGAAAGTCGATGAGCAAACGATTGTGGTCAATAACAAAGAGACCAAAGAGTCCACCAGCGTTAGCTAGTGGTGGAGGCGGTGGCGTTGGTAGTGGAATCACTGAGGGTGTTTTGTGTGTTCGGCTAAAGAGTCGACGGCATCAGTATGTGGATCAAATGCTTCAGAATTATCTACAGTGCGCGCACTCGAGGTACATTAACTTGTTATATATGCTTTTTATATGTATGTGAGTAGGTACTCATGTATGGTATTTATGTGAATATGGGTATATTTTTTATTGATTGAGATGGTCATAAATTTATTTAGGTACTTGGAGACACATCAGAGCGATGCCTCAGGGACTGAAATGAATTATGGGGCAGGAAAGTCTAAATTCTATGCAGCAAGTGATAGTGGTAGTCACGCGAGTGTTAGTAAACTTCAGCCAAAAAATGCAAATAAAGATCGCACACTTTATTTATCGAGGTAAAGCTGCAAATTTTATATTTTATTTATTTATTTTTTTAAAATTTTTTATCGAGATTTGTGTGGGAAAAAAACTCTATTTTTATTTGTTCAACAGATCGACATTTTATAGCAATGAGACGACACCTGAAGATGTGGAGCCTGCTGTTTGGAAGTGTTTAGATGCAGTTGATGTATGTGTATATAAAAATGACTACATAAAAAAAAATTAATTTTATCTAATTCGAAGATGAATTAATTTTATATTTGATTTTTCAGGGTAATGTTAGAGAATGTCGAAGTGATCATTGTCAATTTTTTGGCTCTCCTGAACACGATTACTATTGCTCCAAGTGTTGGGCTAATCGTGAACAACGATGAAAAAAGAAAGAAAAATTAACAAAAGACAGAAAAAAAATAATCTATACTTTGAAATATAAATTTTCTCCTTTTCCCATGACAATAATCTCGCCTCCACTGTCTCCAATTCTCTACACTGATTGTGTGCTTGCTGCAGCGATGAAAACTCAATTTTAATTCAATGACAATGAAAAATGACGAAAAAGTAATCATAAGCCAGAGATTCTCACAGTTATAGAGTAAGTGATATTAATAATGAATATTTTAATAATCATGATAGCAACGAACATTGCGTTTTGCGTTTGAGCTTGAATTTGTGTTTTGAATTAATTTTTCTTTATTTATTAATTATAAATAATACAATAGTTGTTGTAGTTTAAAACAAAAGTAAATTATATTTAAGCTCAACGTACGCAATTTATCGACGGACGTGACACCCACTGATGAAATATATAAAAAAAAACAAATAGAAATTAAAAGAGATGATACATATATTTTTGAATCTACAACTATATATTTATGGCTATTGAATTAATTTTAAATTTCATTAGAATGCAAGAAATAGAAAATAGTAAAAAAAAACATATTATATAAATTTAAATTTAATACACGTTGATACGTGCCTTGCCTCGTATAAATCTTTGAAAAATATCTAATAGACGTATGTTTTGTGCTGAAATTATTAATAATTAGGTCACTCAGCAAATGTACTATACATTGAAATTACAATACTATTCTTATCAATGCATGATGAGAAATAAAAAAAATAAAAATATATCAATTAACAATCAAAGGGCAATAAAATGCTCAATGAAAGTCACTTGCTTTGATGTCAATCGGCACAATCATATACAGCTGCAATTTATCTTATGTAAATCTGTGTGTGAAAAAAATTAAAAAGAAAATTATTTTTCTAAAATTCATTTGTATTAAATTTATTTTTAATACTATATAATTCACTCTAATTTTTATATGTACATACACTACAAAAATTTATTTTTGTAGCATTGAAAAATATTAATATAACACATAACACAACACCTAATACATAAATATTTATATATATACTGAAATATCGTATTTTAATTAACGATCGAATACACTACAGTGATATGGATATATCAAATAATTTTACTGGTCAAACATTAAATTGGAAAATGTCTATACAATTTCCATAACTATATCGCTCAATTCCACAAGTTCAGTCACGTCACCCATCAATGGGTTTCCCATGTACTACCATTATAGACATTATCGTGATAAATTCCAATATTTACGTCGAGTTAAATACATGGGCTATCATATATTTAATAGCGCGTTCATGACAAGAATTTTCCTATTGAAAAAGTGTATACATACATATACATAAAAAGGTTATCATAAAAAGGACCAGAAAAGTTAAAATAATGACACTCTCGTGTCTTGAACATATAAAATAAAAATGAAAAAATATCCTGCATACATTAAAAAAAAAAAATGATAAAATGAAATAAACACCGTTGAACAAATCGAATTTTTCGGATATAATTATATCAAATATGATTGATATTTCCAATAAATTTTCGTTATATTGAGGGAAAGAAATTGCGCAATAATTCATAAACTCATTAAATATACAACTTTGTAATAATTTATAATCGCAAAGTGGATTTCGATGAAAAAAATATTGTGAAATCTGAGAAATATCTTAAAATATATATCAAACGCTAACTTTACAAAGAGCTTGTTTGTAAGAGTGTTGTCAACGTTTGTGTTGAACATTCCACCAGGGTATCGGACTCGTAAAAATTAATGTCACAACGTACGTATGTATATGAATATATACAGTGCGCAGTAAAAAAGAACATAAAAAAAGGATAAAAAAAAACAACGATAATATACACAGGTACATTTTATACATATGTATGTACTATATATTATGCAATATACATACGTATGTATCTACATAACGAAGTAATATATAATATACATACAAAAATAGAAGTAGCTTTTTAAATAACAAAATGAACCGTCATCTTATCACATTTTTTTTTCTGTTAAAACATATACTGAAATAAAAAAAAATAAACTAGAGATATGAATAAACTGGTATCATGTGCGAATGTTGCTAGACAAAGATAGAAAAAAATTTGTCATTCATATCACCGTGGAAAATTCTCTCAACTGACACTACAACTTCATAAAAGGACATCAGGACTCAATCAACTTCTGATTCGTTCAATCAATTATTCATAGTTGTCCTCTCAATCGTATTGTCACAATCAAGTTATTGACTTTCTTATTTATTTTTCCTTCAACAATCTACATGGTCTTCTTCATCATTTGTGTATACCAAACACCTTCACTTTTTCTCTTCTTTTATTTCTCTCCCCTGTTTCGTCTTCACCAAGTACAAATGCATTCATCCTTACATATTGTCTCTTGAGAGACATGTGTGCAGGAATAGAAAATACACACCCAGGAACTTGTGTATTACTCCAGTGTGCCATCCAATTTCGTGGTCGTACACGAGAAATTGGAAGAGAAATAACGCAACTCCCATGACACCTAAACAAATAAATAAATAAATATATATTATATTATATCATTGATTGTCTTCATGTTTGTTTTTATTATTGATAGAGAAAAAAATGTAGATATATTTAATTCTGTAATTAAAATAAATATATAAATATTTAATTTCATCAATAGATAATTTATATTTTTTATATACATTTTAATTTTATCTATTTAATTAACTATATATTTATATTCATTTATATTTATTAATTAATATTATTACTTAATTAAAATATATATCAATATACAAAAAAATTTTTTTAACAATTATGTAATTCAAATCAAATTACTAAAACTAAAGTATGATACATATTTTTATGATTTATTGCACTTTTAAGAGATGTAAATTTGTACGCAGTTGAAATATGCCCAAGTAATATTTATTATTTAATATTTTAATGTATACATATAATAGTAACGCATATTGAGTGTAATCAGACGTACAAATATCCCCATGGAATTGTAACTTGGCTTGTGGTAAAACGGAAATGGGACTGTCGAACTATACGTGATTATTCTCTGTAGAATATTAACGTGAATACATAAATATACATATGTATACACACTTATATATATATAAAATATATTATATACATATGTATATGAATATTTGTGTAATGTAACTTAATATATGTGTACAGTTGTTGAGGTATGTACAGAGTGCCCATTTCAAAGTCGTCGAAGTAATAACATTGAAGCTGAATTCTGCTAGTTTTCACCAAATATTATGTATATATGTATTTTATATGAGGTTTCGTTGGCTTTTGGAGCTGTTTGTTTGAGCCCTTAGGGAACTTATATATGCGTCGCATGCATTGGTTATAAGATAGATGAGAATATATAAATTTATGTACTTGAAATATGCAGTTGAAATAATGTGATTAGACAAGTGAATCGAAACCTCATTATCAATGCTTAAAGGAAATAAAAATATAATATTAAATATATTGATAATTATTTAGTCAAGATAGAAATATATATTTCAATTAATTTATTTTAGTTATACTATAATTAAAAAAATTTGTATTCATATAATTGATATAATTGCAACTGTCGAATTCGTTTGTGAATATAATTATTTTACAATTTATAATTGATATTTAATTTAATTCTGAGTAGTTATGAACTTTAATGAACTTGTGTTACTGATAGTACTCTTTAATAGTTGATTATTATAATTAAATAAATAATTACATTAGTGTCTCGTATTAAATAAAAATGTAGTTACATTAAACATAAAAAAATAGTTAATCAACAGTTGAATAATTATAATTAATCATTGTGAATAAATTTATTTCTTTTATTTGAAGTATTTATAAAAATAATTTTATCACAGTTTAATTTATATAATTATTATTAATTATTAATTATTTAAAATTTAATTTTGCGATACATTGTATTTTTCTTTCGTTTATTTAATCATTTTTTTGGAGATTCATTTTTTTATTGGATATGGAAAAATAAATGATAAGGAATTACATAGTCAACTTGAAGGGGATGAATCGTGGAGTAATAACTCTTTGCTCATGTTGAGTGTGCATGTATGTATGTACGAGTGTATATATGTGTAAGTTTACGAATGCAATATCTCGTGCAATTCCAGCAAGTCGACGTATATGAGAACTGGACTGCTCGCGGGTAAAGAAGACAAGGTTAGAGATGGGCGTTGTGATGATGCCTATGCT
Source organism: Microctonus hyperodae (assembly GCA_030347285.1). NCBI lineage: Eukaryota > Metazoa > Arthropoda > Insecta > Hymenoptera > Braconidae > Microctonus > Microctonus hyperodae. The sequence continues at coordinate 3,363,707 of JAQQBR010001832.1, forward strand.
TTCCCTCTTGAACACTATCATTCTTCTGCTATGGAATGGAAAACCGCCGAGGGGCCAAGACCGCAGACACATCCCTGAGATATGTAATAACTCTCCATTTGCGCGCGTATCCATCGGTATTAATTTTATATAATGAATATCCAGCAGTGAAACATACGCCTTCACGTATATCAATATTGAAATTTATGACTTGAATGAAATATGTGTATGTAAACCGATAAAAATATTTATGGATGTTACATGTGTTATGTTATTTTTATATTTAAAAATTTTTTGAGTTTTATATCGAGTAGAGAAGTGATAAAAAAAAAATAGAATTTTATTTGGAAGAATTCAATATGAAATTTACAAATATATTTTGTGGATATAAATGAAGAAATAAATTTGAATATAAAAATAAAATTAGTTTTTTTTTTATAAACTTTTATAAATTTTGTTTGTTTTTTATCGAAATGTATTTACAATAATAACAAATAAAAATAAATGTATTTACAATAATATCGAATAAAAAAATTACTCTTACTTTGAGAATTTAAATTTTTGTTTCATATAATTTTTTCTTTTTACAATATTTTATATATTAATAAAATTTTATTTTGTTCTTCAAATCGATTTGACTATGATTACATTTTGCTTTGAAGTATACAACCAAAGAGTTGAAGAGAAACTGGAACATAACCACAAGATAGAAAAAAAAAAAATAAAGAGGAAAAAATGATAGAGGGAAAAAATGTGAGAGCCATCACTCGGTAGGGTGCAATTTGCGGCTCGTAATACCGCGCCCGTCGTTTGTAACCTGCTTGCGACAGGTTCGAGCTTGCTCTCTGTCTACATACACACACACACATACCAATACATACATTCATACATACAGAAAGGAGGCAAACACGACAAGAGAGCGTTAGAGGTATACGCGAGAGAGGTGAAGTAACCAGAGAGAGGGTTGGACAAGCACAAGCACCCCACGGACAAGTAACTATACATGTATACATATAATATACGACGTAACCACATCGTCTAATCGAGGGGGTTGTGCTTCAACGTCCTAGGGTAAAAGCATTGCGTTGGATAAGGGCGCTCAGTGCTTTTTCATTCTCTTGTAGATGAATTGTTTGGTAGCAGTACTTTGTCTTGTTTCTCTTCTTTCGTATCTCATTGCTTTTGCCAACGTTTATTTAGTTTGTCACTGATGAAAATTTGATTTGACATTAAATGACATTAAATTAACTCACTTGATTTTAATTAAAATTATAATCCTCTGCGTACATTTATTTAACAGCATTTAACTTTCATATTTGATATTGTAAATAATCACTTTATATTAATTTATTTCATTCAGTTGTATTATTACTATTAATTTATTAATAATAATATTTTTATTATATTTATATTACATGTATGCATAGCAATAATGCTAATAATATTAATAATAATATAAATGTTTTCTCGATTTATTTATCGATAATATTTATGTTGAATAAATGTATTGAATTTATGAAATAATTATAATTTTGCAGTGGGATGTATAAATTGTATATTTGTATTAATTGAATTTTGATTTGAGTGGTGGATGGAAAATATTATTTGATTGGTATATTTTATAAATATATGCTATTTTGTTATGATAAATTTTTATAATTGATAATATAGTAATTATGTTGATGGGGAATTTTATAAGTTTAAATTGAGTGAGAAAGTTTATTGTTTCTGTGTGAATTAAATATAATTTTGTGGAATTATGTATGGGTGTTTGTGTATTGTTATATATTTGTGTAGTTGTGACCGTGTGACTGGTACGATTATATTTACATTTGCAGAATATTACGGGTGTATTAGCAGAGTAATTAAGCACCCTTGTAATTTGACAATTATTGTTAATGTCGTATATGAACATTATTCTGTTTAATAAAATTAATTTATTTCTCTGAGGCGTTTAGCGATGCTTTTGTGAAGGAAAAATACAGAGTAAATATATTATTGTAGTAGCAATAAACAACTAATGAGTGAAAAAAAAAATATTTAATTTTTTTTTTGTTGTGATAAAATAAATTGAGGAGAATAATTTTTATTATTATTTTTTTTCCCAATTTTTGTGAGGATAATTTAATGTTTGGAATATTTTTTTGTTTTATGGTATATATGTCAATTTGGACAGATTTCAGATTAAGCTGAAAATAATGATTTTTTTTTGAGGTTTTAGTTGAAAGATTGCAAGAACAGCAGAAAAAATCAATTAATTCTCTGGTACATTTTTGGAATGTATATACATATATGTTTGTATGGGATTAAAAATAGCTGTGACATTTCAATTTAACTTTCAGAGGAAATAATTACAATTGTGTGACTAGTTCAATTAAAATATTTTCAATTTGTTCCATTTAATCTTTTTTTCTTTTAATTCAATTGAAATTAATTTTT
>JAQQBR010001832.1:3366224-3380385 GCA_030347285.1 Microctonus hyperodae
TTATTGTCGTTTGATGGATCTGGATTATCCGCTGGCCAGATAATAAATAGTAAAAAGTACACAACAATAATTATTTAACATTTGAAATCGCATTGACATTATTACAAAATAAGACAGGTAATTAAATTAAATCTGCGAGCCGAGGTAATGCTTGTAACAAATGGGATTTAACGTTCATTTAATATGATTACTAGGACAGTATACTCGGTCCTGCGGCTTCTTCTATTATGAAGAAGAAAATTTTCAGTTTTCTATCAATCTTTGATCAGTTGGAGTGTTTATAACAATAGAAGTCTCATTGTTTGATTAAAAAAAAAAAAGAAAACGTGAAATAAAAATAAAAACATGGGCAAAGACGATCCAGAAACGACTGCTTTAAAAAAAGAACTGGATGATTTAATTAAAAAATGCCAGGTTTGACTTATTTATAAATATTAATTGATACACCTCAATCATCAATTTACTATACCATAAATAAAAAATATATACATTACATAAAATAATTCTTAAACTGAAGGAAGACCAGAAAAAACAGCAGGACACAACACTCGAAGAAGCTTGTGGATCACTTGCTGATCCACCCAAAGTGAAAATGACAACGAAAAAAAATCTGAAAGGTCACATTAATAAAGTTAATTCAGTGCACTACAGTGGTGACAGTAGGTGAGTAAATAAATTATAATTTATATCCTTGAATTCCATCATCATCATCATGCATTATTATATTTCTAAATTTTAGACACTGCGTGACAGGTTCACTTGATGGTAAATTAATAATTTGGGATTCTTGGACAGGAAATAAAGTCCAAGTAATACCATTGCGTTCTGCTTGGGTAATGTCAGTAGCTTTTGCACCATCTGGTAATTTTGTTGCTTGTGGTGGAATGGATAATATGTGCACTGTTTATGATGTCAATAATCGTGACTCTACGGGATCAGCAAAAATTGTTCGTGAGTTACTTGGTTATGAAGGTTTTCTGTCGTCCTGTCGATTTTTAGATGACAAAACACTTATCACTGGCTCAGGTGACATGAAAATGTAAAATAATTTCATTTATTAATTAATAATTAATCAATAAATTAATAAATATTAATTTATAAGTATTATATACCTTTTTATTTAACAAATAAAATTTTGATAATTGACAGATGCATGTGGGACTTGGAGTCAGGTAAAAAAACCACTGATTTTCCAGCGCACGCTGGCGATGTAGTTAGTATCAGTCTTTCACCTGATGGCAAGAGTTATGTCACTGGATCTGTTGATAAAACTTGCAAGCTCTGGGATTTTCGTGAAGAAAAAGCAAGACAAACATTTTTTGGTCATGAAGCCGATGTTAATTCAGTCTGTGTAAGTTTAATTAATTAATTATTTCATCATTATTATATTCTAGAAATATTTTTTATTTAATTCAATTTTTTCTTATTTTACCATATCTAGTTTCATCCATCGGCTGAAGCTTTTATCACAGCATCAGAAGATAAAACGGCACGATTATGGGATTTAAGATCCGATCAACAATTGGCAACGTACAAACCACCAAATTCCAATCCTGGTTTCACCTCATGTGGATTATCATTGAGCGGAAGATTTATGTTTTGTGGCAGTGATGATAATTTTATTCACATATGGGACACTCTGAAAGGCCAACACAATGGTAAATACAGAGATAAAATTTTTTTAATTAAATATTATATATTTTCTTACGTATTACTTCATTTTGGAAATTCATCTGCAATCAGGAACTTTGAATGGACATGAAAATCGTGTAACATCCCTTAGTGTTGCACCAAGTGGAATGGCAGTGGCCAGCTGCTCTTGGGATCAATCTGTACGAATTTGGGTCTAAAATATAATTATCAAATTCTTGTTGAATATTAAAATAAATCAATAAATACATACATACATATATATATAAATATAAATATAAATAAAAATCTTTGCAGTTGTGATAGAATTATACTTTGTAACATTCGTTTCATCCTGTATCGATGATAAATTTATAAATAATTGACTAGATTTAATTAATTTATTAAAGTAGAAAATATTTTTGTTTACGTTCAATAATTAAACAAAATTAAATTTTATTTATTTGAATTAGAAATATCAATTACGAATTACGTTTAATATTATTAGCATACGTATTGAATAAGGCAACAAGATGGTATAAATAAAAATGAAGAAAAAAAAAAAATTATTGTAATACAACAATTTCTTCGTATTTTATTTTTTTTATTTTTTACCTTATTATTAATTGGGCGTAATTGCGCAATTTTCAATTGTGAATTTCACTTATATTATACATATCCATGGCGCCTTACATCTTCTTCTCATATACTTAAACTATTTAAATATTTTAAAGTCACTGAGTATACCATACAATAATTTAAAGTTAATTTAATTAACAATACATATAACGAACATGAATTGTTATACACTTTCACATCTGTCCATAATCATTGATTCCAAATACATTCTTACCGTATCGTTTCTCTAAATTGATAGAAAAAAAAAATTCTATAAATTAATCAATAAATTAATTATTTGTTGTTGCTCTTTTTAATGCACTATTGCGATTCTTTTTCTATTATAATTCAACGGATTTCTATACATAAAAATAACATTTTGTTTATAATTAGCGTGAAAAAAAAATTAATTCTTCTGTAAATATTCATAATTTACTTATCAATTGCAGTTATGAATTCCCCAACTAACTAGGTATTTATTTTACTTTTAAATTTGTTAAATTACACTTAAAACAGGCACAAGGCATCGTATAGCCTATCCATCTATGTATGCATCTATAGGCGTGCGCATTTTTATTTTATTTTATTGTATATAATTTGGTGAATTTTATTTCCTTCCATTTTATTTTATGTGCGATATTTGGATGGTGATTTTCTGATTGTAAAATATTATTTGTATATTTTTTTTATTGATTGAATTTTCAAACTTGAAGTATTTTTTTTTATCTAACAGTTAATAATCTAAATAGCGCAGCATGATCACATATTTCTTCGATTAAAAATTTTACAGCACACTAATTTGGTAAATTATGCATCCATATATAAATCAATGAAAAATAATAAAAAATTAGAATAAAAAGAAAATATATTTTTAATATATGTGAGTAATAGCTAATTTTAAACGAACTATATTAAGATACAATTTTTGTTTTAATTTTTCAAACGTGTAAAACAATTACAAGTTTAATTATTGTATATAAATAATGACTAGAAACAATATGTGTAATAAAAAGTAATCAATAGTAAAATTATCTTAAGAAACTAATAAAAACTAATAAACTGTGTATGAACGAGCGTTTATTTTCTTCATTTTAAATTTTCATTTTAAAAGCAGAGTTTGCAAAAATTATTATCGTTTCTTTCTATTTCTTTTATTTATTTTATTTTTACGTATATCTAATCGATATTTGCAAGGTTTATCAATACGTAACACGAGGCGATGTGTAATATTAGAAATACAAAGAATATATAGGCTGATATTTTTAATTGTTAAAAATAGAAGCGCAAAAAAAATTATTTGACAATAATGGACCACATTGAAGAAGGCTTTGCAATACACACTTGTTCATAAAATTATTATTTTAGTTTTGTTTTTTTTTTCACTCTCTCATAAAAGTATCACAGAAAATGTATACAAAGTTAATCGACAGAAAGATTAAATTTGTTCATGAGGACGTATATATATGTACATATTCGGAATTATTTTATTCTGTCATAAAATGATAGAAACAAAGGAAAAAAAAATATTTATCACTTTGCTCTTATTGTTGTTACTATTGTATAGATTTTTTCTCTTTTTTCGTCACATTATTACGCCAAGATTTAAGAAAAATACACGATACATCACAGAGCGTTGCTCTCATATTTATTCGTCTATAAATTCACACATAAAATCTCAATATTCAATAAATAATATTGAACTTTATTTTGCAAATATGTATTATTTTTTTTTGTTGCTCATTCCCATAAATCATTCATTGAAACAAAAGGGAAAACAGCAGTTTTGCTTTTTTTTTTTCTATAACAAAATGGATAATTATGCACAATTAACCAATCAAAACATTGCGTAAATTCGCATGAGTGCATTGTACAGATATTTATTTATATTTACGTGCATATACATATGTATACACATACATATATGCAATATATAAATAATTTTATGTAAAATGCATAATAGCTATTATTTTTTGAGTGCATTAGAACACATTGCCCTGCAATTGTAGATAAAATCATGCATGTAACTAATATAAGATAATTTATAAGATGTGAATTTATAAGAAGTTAAATCCATTTTAAAGGTGAATGTCAAGGTGTTTGATTACATCATCGGACATGTACGAAGAGAATTGATAATACGTGCCTAGAATTCATCGAGATGTATAAGAAGTGCGACAATAACTGTGGCACCAGCTTCTTTAGTTGCCCATTCTGTTGAATCTAAACTATCGGCGCTGTCTTTACCTGGTCCCATTGTATATGAACCTGGTCGGACCAACAATTGGAATGCCGTTAAAGCATTGAGTTTTTTATTTGACTGTGTATCAATGTATCTGTAATAATTTAATTATTATATAATATGAATATTCCTCGATGAAGAAATAAATAGATATAAATATAAAAATAATTAAATTTTACTTACGGATATTTTCTAGAACATTCGTTGGACGCGACATGTTTAATATTTGGTGAAAATATGACTTGTGGATTTTGATCTTCACTATTTATAATCGTTGTTAAATTACTTATATCTAATTGCTCCATCGGCAATAATTCACCTCTATCGAGAATCCATCTAAAATTATTGAAATAAAATTGTATTTGAATAATTGTAATTAAATAAGTTATAAATTTCTGCTTGCAATACTTTTTTTCTACTTTTCATCACTTTAATGCAAAGAAATGTATTATTTTGATAATTAATTTCTTGAAAATTTTAAGAATAATTGAGTTACAAAAGTGCTCATATATTTATAATAATTTAATTACTGCTTTTAATATAATGTGATGAAAAATACTAAAAAAATATTTTTTTATTCTCATCTTACCTGATAGAATCTAATCGAGTGCCATAATAAGCAATATGCCACTTATCCGTAGTAGTTTGTGGAATTTGATTTGCATTACTACTTTGTTTAAGTGGAAATCGTACCCAGCCAATTGGAACAACAAATTCCGCTGGTGGGTCACCTTTTTTACATACTGCAGCGTCGCCATCAACTTGATAACACGTACTGCAATAGCAAATGACTTCGTCTGATGTGAAAAATTCATCAGGCAATACTAATGAATTTTTTAATCTTATACACGCTTTAAGATATTCACATTTTTTTGCTGGCGTTACAATAATTGTTGTATTTAGTGGTGTGGACGGGGTAGATGTGATTCGTAATGAACTCAATGTTGATTGCTGTGAATTGTGACTTGAAATATTTTGATTAGTCGCAATTACACCGCTAACACCATTATTATTTTTCGTTTGAATTTGTTGACGATTTATCATTCCTGATTGTGTATCTTGTGAATTTATTGGCGTGACATTATTGTATGATGTTGCGGCTAAATTTCCTGTCGAGTTAGTTACACTAACATTGTGACACTGTGAATTATCCTGATTAATATTATTTACCGTGACATTATTTGAATTAACATGAATTGATGTGGAAATATTATTTATTTGGCCATTTGACGCAATACTTTCATTAATTGCATTATTTGCATTCATTGAATTTATTGCCGTATTTAAACTTGACATATTGCTGGATGATGCCGCTGAACCATTTTTAATATTGATATTCGTTGCATTATTTATTTCTACATTTGTACAATCATTCCTGAGACTCATTACATTTCCCAGTGGTTCATTATCATCATTATCCACATCATTATTAGACATTGTATTACTGTCATACATTGTTTCACTGTGATTTTTTACTTTTGAACATGCCAACATTGAAGCTCTAGGTGTATCATTACTTATTTCCGATTCACTTGCTGAATTATTACTATCCGAGTGTACACTACTTGTCATTGATTTTCCTGATAAATCATTATTGAATTGTGAAATATTATTGCTCTGTGATGGATAATTACGCGATGTTGTTTCACTTGTATTGCCTAAATTCGTTATTTCATCATCAATCATTTGAACATTCAGAGGAAGACTGGACGGAATTTCCGGAACATTTTCTTTTTCATGACACTCTAAATCAGCTTTTTCACGTGAATTTTCAACGTCATCAATTTCATTAACTGCACGATCAACATTATTTGCTATTTGTATATTAATTGTATCATTATCAGTGTAAACTGATTCTGATATTGGGCCAATAAGCGAAACTTGTTCAACTTGACCGTAAAGATCAATCACAGCATAAACATATGGTGGCAAATCAGTCACAGCTATTCCTTGATCAGTTCCATTAACATACAAATGAAGTGATGAATCATCGTCAATTAATAAACCAATTGTTGCACCACTTTGGAGATTTTCTAAATTCACCCCATATCGTGTTTTCACTTTAATACCATTATGTGACATCCAATCACTGCAAATTATCCAAGAATATTTCTTAAAACCTAATGCAGTCAATGGAAATGTCGCTTTTTCCGGTGATATACATGATACACCACAAAGAATTCCCGATACCCAACGATCATTAACCTTATCTATTTTAACTTGAAATATTTTTCCCTTTACTAATGGTCGATTAGACATAACAACGCCCTGATTGTAACTGGCAACTCTTCTTGCCAATGTACGTCCCTCAAGTTCAACATTTCTACCATGATTCTCATGAAATTCATAGCACCAATCAATTTCATTTGTTGACATAACAACTGGTTGAGTTGGCGTGAGTACAATATCATTCATTTTTGATTCTGACACATCAATAGATGTATCAGTACCGCCATCATTTCGTAACGCCAATGGCATTGGATCCAACAATAATTCTAATGAATCTTGTAATCGTAAACTTGCATTTGGTGATATTAATGACGTTTGCTGTTTACTACTTGTTATACTAATTGCAACTGTACTACCAAATAATTCAACAACAGTCCAAATCATTTCGGGTACATTAACTGCCGCCACTCCCATATCCTCACCATTGATGTAGAATTTTAAATTTCCTTCATGACTTCGCTTCAAACCAATTTTATCATTCACACGTAACCAATCCAAACTTGGACAATAATTTGAACATAAAACGTGACCTTTATGACGTACTTCATTACCAGTAAGATACCATGCTTCGACAGGAATTGATGTTAGGCCTGGTACTAAATCCATTGCCGTTAACCAATTACCAACTTCATTCTCTAACACGCCAATTTTCAATGAACCACTCCATTCAGGTGCAATTTCTTGAATTGATATTTCAAATAATTCATTATTTTCAAGCGCACTTTCACTCAATAATACCGAATGATTGTATACACGACATCTCGCTGCAATTATACGATCATTATTCAACTCAATATGTAATCCAGCTGATTCATGAAATTTATGACTAATTTCAGTTTGGGCTTGTGGCTGAATCACTGATGTTGGCTGTTGACTTATACTATTTTCAGATGCCAAATACTGTTGGGTCATTATGTCTCGCCGTTCTGGCATCACAATAGTCACCTAAAATCATAAAAATAAATAATAAAAGTAAATTAAAATTAATTTAATAATTAATTTGACAATAATGTATATTCATACCTGCGCACATTGAGCATACAAATCAATTACTGGATATACGTGCTGTGGTAAACCATTACAGGCAACACCTTGATCAACTCCATCGAGATAATAATGTAGACTTGCATCAGCGCAACGCATCATTCCAATTCTATTACCCTCAATTAATTTATCAAGATCACACGAATAATGATGGCGCAATGTTATACCATCACGCATGACAGTTGAACCAGACAGCATCCATGTATCGTGATCGATGTCTGTCATTGTTGATGGAAATTCTAATTCATCGGGTCGTATTGCTGTTACGCCTGAAATATATTCATTCAATTATGTATAAATTATTAATTTATTAAGAATAATGACAATTATTTGAATGTATTAAAATGTTTGAAGACAAAAATTAAATATACCAGCTTCAATTGCGCCCGACCATCGTCCAACCATTTTATCAATAGAAACCTCAAACAATTCTCCATCACGAAGCGGTCGATTTGCAATTACAATTGCTTCATTAAATTCGCCCAAAGCACGTATTCGCGATGCTGTCAATCCATTATTTGAAATTCTCGCATGTTTACCATGCACATGATGAAATCGTAAATCACTTAGAATAAAAAATGATTTATTAAATTCATTACAAACACATATCCAAAAGAATATTTATCAAACTCACCTATACAAAGTTGTATTACTAAAACTAGAATTATTTGTTGTTGGACTATAAAAGTCTGTATTGTCAACGATTGTAGCTTGAGTTGCTTGACCGTATAAATCTATCACACCATAAACTCGCTCTGGAACACCAACAGCAGCGGCGCCTTGATCTGCGCCATTTACAAAAAAATGTATTGTCCCATGATCTTTTCGCATAACACCAACTCGATCACCAACTTGTAATCGATCAAGATTTTGTCCATACTGTTCAATAATTGATGTTCCATTATGCATTACACCATTACCAGTCATAATCCACGTGCCAGATCTTACATTAGTCATTGTAAATGGGAATTCTAATTCAGTTGGTGAATGTGTTGTTACGCCAATTTCAATTGATCCAGCCCATTTAGTGACAATTTTATCTAATCTAACTTCAAACAATTCATTTGGTCGCAATGGTCTCATTGTAAGAACAACGCCATTATTAAAATCATCCATGGCATTTGGCCTGTGCGCGGTACGACCATTATTAATAACATCCGCGTGTGTACCGCAACATGGATGAAATGTCAATCGATCAAGTGGCTCATCTTCACCGACTTCATTTAAGCCTTGAAGATGTAATGTATTACGTCGTGTAATAAGATTCTGCTCTTCGCGCTCATCACGATCAACAATTGTTACTTTTACTGTCATACCATAAAGTTCAACTACGCCCCAAACACCCGGCGGTATTTTAGCAGCAACACCTTGATCAAGACCATTTATTAAATAATGTAAATCACCATTACTTCTTCGTATCATTCCCACGCGATCACCCTCGCGCAATTCATCCAAATTAATTTCGCCATACTCTCGCTGAATGCCTTTACCATTGGTTAATATACCACAACCAGACATCATAGTTGTACCAGAGCGCATATTAGTCATTGTCGCGGGGAACTCAAGTGCCGTTGGACTGTGAGTTGTCACACCAACTTCAATACTACCTGACCATTTATCCACCAATCTATCTATACGTATTTCAAATAATTCATTGTCTCTTAAAGTTCTATGCGTCATCACAACACCATTGTTAAATTCATCTAATGGCCTACGACGTTCTGCAGTTCTTGCATTGTTTGATAATTTTACAAGTGTTCCAACTCTTTCATGAAACCTCAGTCTGTCTTCTCTAATAGCAGCTGGGCTCGGATTTTTTGGTAAATTAACATTCATATTGACATTTAAATTAACAACCATACTTGTCGATGACGCTTCACCCAATGGGAAATCATTATTTATTTCAATTTCATCTTTAGGTTCATTTGTAGGTGAATTTATTTTTGGATTCGTTATTGTTATTTGAACATAATCATAAAACATTCCTACCACAGCATAAACACGCGATGGAATATTTGAAGCTGCTATTCCTTGCGAAATCCCATTGATATAAAAAATCAGTTCATCCTTAAAAAAAATAAGTTTATGTATAAGTGTGTATTATAAATAATTAATTGTAGATAATATAAAATGTTTACAAACATTTGACGTTCTCATAACACCAACTGTGTGGCCTTCATCTAAATTATTTAAATTACTTCCATACGTTGACTCTGAACACAAGTGTCCATTTAACAATAGACCATTGGTGGTCATCATCCATACTTCTCCTAAATTTATTGACCAGCCCATCATTGCTGTATCGGGATCGCACGTGGTTACCCCAATTTCCAGCTTCCCAAAACATGATCGAACCTGTGTGAGATAAAATAATTATTTATTTTGTACATTCATTGAAAATAATAATCACTGAATTATATTGAGAATCAGGTTGAGTTAATTGATGTTAAAAATTACCTTTTTATCCAATCGAACCTCAAATAATTCATCGTCTTTTAGTGGTTCCTCACTAATAACACGACCCTCGTCGTACGTTGAAAAATTTGTCAATGCTGTACAATTGTTGTTTATTAAATTCACTCCTTCGCCACATCTTCGAAACATTGCGATTATGTTTTTATTTATATGTACAAAAAATTTTTTTATTCACTTCCAACTGTCGTTTATAATTGAATCACGCAAACTTTTTTTATCAATCAACTTCATTTAGGAGTGAAGTTGTCACTCCACACTCTGCAGCATCATCTGCATCACAAACACTACAGAGTGACATAAAAAAAAATATTCAATTGATGTTTTTTTTTATTTTATGGGCATGATCATGCGCAGTAAATTCTAATATGGCGTCGTCGCAAATAAAAAAAAATTCAAATGCAAATAACACATTGGCATTAAAATATATTTTATTAAACTTGCCTTTTTATTATTAAATAATAACTAAAATATATCATTCATAGATGATAAATGACAATTAATGTTGTTCAATTTGAAAAATCGAATTTTTAAAAAATCGTATGTTAGATGATTCGTTTATATTTCAAAATATTGAAAATATAATAATATTCATTGCAATAAATATTTTTTCATCTACATATTATATAAATATGTAATTATTTTGTCATCATTTATATTCACTTTATTTCATAATATATTAAATTATATTCATATGCATAACATTTAATATTAATTATATAGATATGAATATGAGCTTGAAAAATAGAATATAAATTTTTTGAGAGTATATATTAATTCATAAGACTTTTATTTATTTTATTACAGAATTGGTTAATAATTGCCTTGAAATTATATTTTATCATCGACAATTAAAATGTATTTTTGTGTTAATGATAAATAATAGCTGATTACAAATAATCTATAAATGAAAATAAAGAATGTTCATATCATCCAGGTGGCATCATACATCGATTGGTATATTTTTATAATAATACTTATGTATTTATGTACTTACATAAATGAATGTACACGTCAATGTGTGTTTATATATATACAACATATGTACTTAAAGTATATAATACATATATATATATATATAAGGTATATTTGGTGTCAAACAAAAATGGCGCGATTTACTCAGTATGTACACAGCGCTCTCTCCATTTATGAAATTAAAAAATATTTTGTATAAATTATATTAATTAAATGTTAAAATTTATTTTTTATAAAAGAATAAATAATGCACCAAGTAAGACATAAAATATGGTATGTAATATTTATAATAAATAAGTATTTTCTTAGATATAATTTGCAAGGTATAATATGATGATACGTTTAACCTCAAAATATAATTTTGCCGTGATACTTTTTATTCTCTTATTAATTATATGTGAAAATATTTTTTAGCATGATCTCCGATTTCTTTTATCCCAATATGGGTGGAGTAGAGGAACATATATTTAATTTGTCACAATGTTTACTTGGTCGTGGTCATAAAGTTGTAGTATTAACACATTCCTATGGGAATCGAGTTGGAATACGATATATGACTAATGGTTTAAAGGTATAGTTATTGTTTTTTTTATTATTTTATACTAATTATTTATTATAGATAGTTAAGAAAGTCATAATATACATTATTTTATTACATTTATTTATTTTATTTTTACAGGTTTACTATTTACCAATTAAAGTTTTTTATAATCAATGTGTTCTTCCAACAATGATATGTTCAATTCCGCTTATTCGTTATATTTTCATTCGTGAACGTATTGAAATAATTCACGGACACTCTGCATTCTCAGCATTGGCTCATGAAGGAATGTTAATTGGCAGGCTAATGGGATTAAAGGTAAATAAGAAAAATAACCACAAAAGATAACTATTTTATCATAGATGATAATAATTAAAATAAATTTGAAACTGTAAATTCATTATAATTTTTTTCTTATATTTCTCAGACCGTATTTACTGATCATTCACTATTTGGATTCGCTGATGCATCAGCTGTATTAACAAATAAATGCCTTGAAATATCATTAGCCGATTGCAATCATTGTATATGCGTGTCGCACACAGGTAAAGAGAATACAGTATTGCGGGCAAAAGTTCTTAAAGAAAAAGTATCAGTTATACCAAATGCCGTGGATACAGCATTATTTACACCTGATATCACGAAACGAAAAAATAATTGCAGTATGTTGACAATTATGCAATGTTTCTGATAATATCTTCAAACTTATCACTATCATGTTTAACGTAATTGCTTTTTATTTCAGTCACCATTGTCATTGTATCGCGATTAGTTTACCGTAAAGGTGTTGATTTATTAGCGGAAATAATTCCAGAAATTTGCTCACGCTATGAAAATATTCAATTTCTTATTGGTGGGGACGGACCAAAACGATGGCTTATTGAAGAGATAAGAGAAAGAAATTTATTGCAACATCGTGTAACACTACTTGGTAGTCTTGAACATTCCCAAGTTCGACATGTTCTGAACAAAGGTCATATTTTCTTAAATACCAGTTTAACTGAGGCCTATTGTATGGCAATAGTTGAAGCAGCCTCTTGTGGGTGAGAATTTAAAATAGTATAAATCAATAAATGAAAATTAGATTATGTATAAAAATTGATTAATATAAAAATAATTGTTGTTTTTAGTTTGCAAGTGGTTTCAACAAAAGTCGGTGGAATTCCCGAAGTTTTACCGCCTGAATTAATTTATCTAGTCGAGCCTACTGTGGATGCATTAATTGATGGATTAGAGCGTGCAATAGCAGATTATAATAGCGGAAATATTATTAGTCCACACAAGGTTCATAAGAAAATAGTGTCTTTTTACAACTGGTTTAATGTTACCAAACGAACAGAAATTGTTTATGATTCAGTTCAACGTGAGAATAAAAAAAATCTTGGTGAACAATTATCCAGTTATTTATCAAGTGGAGTACTAGCATATTTGTTGATGGTTTCACTGTGCCATATTATATTGCAAGTATTGGAGTTCTTTGTTCCAAGAAAGGTATTATTTTCACAATAATTTATAATTTATTCTAATTTTTAATGATAAATTGTCTAATGAAAAATTAATCAATTTGTATAAATTTTTTTTTTTTTAATATTTTTTTTCTTTTCAGTACATCGATATTTCGAAAGATTATAAACATTCCGAGCCGAATATTAAAAATAGTGGGGATGGAAAGGAAAGTTAATTTCAAGGATATTAGATAAACTAATTTTGTACATTTGTATTGAATGAGAAAAAAAAATTTACTCTTTAATACAAGTTATAGGATCCCGTAAAATAATCATGGAAATATTTGTAGTTGACCGATGCGTTTATTTGTTTATCTTTAAAAGTAAATGGTCAGGTATTTTTTTTTATTATGTAGGAAATTATGTCGAGTAAATATTTTTTCTCAATGGTCAGCTTACAATATTCTTGCCATATAATAGATGAATAAATAAATGATCACTACGTGATATAAAAAAAAATTAGTCGAAACTTTTGAATAAAAATAAATGAATAATATTCAATTATTTAAAAAAAAACAGTCAAGTTTCCATAAAATGTTTAACTATCGTTATTATAATATACAACAAATTCTAATGACCAAATGTCATGAGCAACAAGACAATATAACTGGTTCAAGAAATTCTATTCCAAAGTTTTCCATTTAAATATATGATGGTAATGTGAGAGATGTAATAATTCTATTGTACAGATTTAGATAATTTCAGATCAACATCACATTTGTTTTTTAATATCTATACAACTCTCTAATAATGAAACAATTATTGCAGTTTGTTGCTATAAAAATAAAAATTTAGTGCTTGATGTCACACTAATCATTGCCAAAAATATCATTAATACTGATTGTATTTATTTACAAAGTGGAATTAACGGTTAATAAAAAATGTACAGCAGAAATAATTAATGAAAAA
>JAQQBR010001832.1:3380483-3396773 GCA_030347285.1 Microctonus hyperodae
TTTTTTTTTTTTACCAAAGAGTACAATTATTATAGTAATTATTTAAGTATTAATGTAATATTGCCTTCCCTCTTTCTCTTTTTAGGTATGTATAAATATGTATTCCGAAAAACAAATTACATTGTTATGTAGTAGCACTTTTTTCAGTTGTAAAAGGATTTCATAAAAATGACATGTCACATTATTAATTCAATAAATACCACTCTTTGTTTTTTTTCATTATTGTTTCTTGATTGAACATTATCAATCTTAACTGCATAACAGTAACTTTTCTTTATACATACACTTCGATATATATGGTTTGTACATTTGAGCTTATTTAACCATTGATGGTGTAACGCAATGTAATAAATACATAGGAAAAACAAAAATAATGGAAAAATGACAATGAAATATTAATTTTATAAATATATTTTTTTTTTTACGTGTAATAATTATAATACACGTTCGTATTTTGAGTTTCAATTTTAGTAATTGAAACTAACTTAAAAGATAGTGAAATTATTTGTCCATAAATTTGTATAAAAAAATAGAAATATTTGTAAATTCAGGATTCCATTTAATGTTAAATTTATAGAATATTATATAAAGTTAAAGAAGTATAAAAAATTTTGTATCATTAAAATGTTAAAATGAAAAATAAATAATGCCGAATTTTCGAAAATATAATAATGTTTATTATTTATTCATTATTTTATTTCTCTATGTACTTTGAATACAGTAATATTGACTAATATCAAATATTAATTCGTCTGTTCAATCATGACTGCATTATTGTACACTACTTTCTCTCAATTTCTCACTCTTTCTATCTTTTTATACATTTTACATCTTTTCAGTCAATGGCACAAACGTTTCAATTCAACATTATCATAAAAAGAACGTTATTTTTAAGCCCATCTTAATTGCAAATTATTTCACCAGATTCACCACAAAATCAATTCTCATCACTGCTAATTAATTAATATTCTTGATGTTTATTTTTCATTTAATATACACGGTTCGTGATAAATATAATATACTGAGGAAAAATTCATCGTATGAATTGAAATTATGATAACGATTTAACTGCCATACGTGCACTTAAAAAAAAAATTAATTAATTAAATTTCGTAAGATTATTTTGATACAGAATATTTTTATTCTATATTATGCATTTTTGAATGAGAGGGGGAATGGGGGCGCGAATGAAGAATACTTAATTTATTATAATTATTAATTGTCCGCCTTTTCCGATAATGATTTTTCATTGTAGTTGAAATTATATAGTTCAACAAATTATTCTCACGCTGATATGTCACTACAATAATATTCTAATTACTGTTTCACAATTTTATTCACTTTAAAAACATTTTTTTATCCCGTGGTTTTTTTTATATTCCCCCCGTTAAATTTCATTAATGTACATTTCATTTTCTGTTTTGATACGTAAAAAAGAAGCAAAAGATGCGTAAGTACCTCAGCATACTATTAATAATAATTATAACCAACAATTACTTTCGTTTATTTATTCACAAAAGGAATTCGAATACTTTCAAGTATTGGGATAAGAATTAATAGGTTTAATAATAATCTTGCTTCAATAAAATGCTTTTTCTTTTTTTTTTGTTTTGTATTTATCAAATTACTGAATCAATATTAGATCCCTGCTGAAATAATATATTCCAATGATGATACAATATCACAACATATTAATAGCAACGATTCAATGTCGATTCTGTATAATACTCTTCTTTTTATTTGTTTGTTTATTTTTTCCTTCATATTGTTTCAATGAAGCAGATTAGGAAAACGGAGTTTTGTTGCGTGAAAAATAAAAGGCGATCAATCACCGTAAAACATATCATCACTTGCATTCACTCATTATAACCAATACACAGTGAATGAATTACGTATCATTTCCTTATCCCAGTGTTACTCCTGTTATTAAGAAATATATTTACAAAAAAAAACATGGAACAATGACGTGTACCGTACATATATATTTTCAAATTAATCGTTCCAATGTACTCATGCAATATTCGATTCGGGTATAACCCAATATTGGCCGCGGAATTATTTCTTTTGTGTTTTATTATTACTTTTTATTTTATTTATATTTTCTCATTGCGTTTTTAATTTCAATCGCAAAATTACTACAAATTATTATCATTACGCGAAATGTACTTTGAGCAGAATTTTTACTTTCCACTTTACACGTCTATGAAAAATATAAATTAACGACGAACCAATTCTGCTATGCCAATTGTCCCATGTGAATCTTATTTCTCATCTTTTATCTTGAACAATATTTTATTTTTGTTTAATAACTTGATGTAAAACGTTCAAACACCCTCGCCATAATCACGATCACCAACATTAATACGATCGGTAGATGATGTTACACTGAAACCAAGAATTCTATTGTCCACTTTGAACATCTTCCCTTTTTTTGGTTTCTTTGATTTACCCTAAAATTATTCATCAATTATTAATTATAAAACGCATTCAAGAGTATGTAAAATAAATGAATATAATAAATATAAATAACTAACATTTACCTTCGTTTCCTGGAATTCCGTTGGAGCATTTGGATTCACTGCTGGTGCTGGCTTACACAAATCATCTGCTTCAGCCTGTGGCCTTTGTGCCGATCGCCATTTGCTCCGTTTTTCCAAAAACTGTTTGGCGAATTCCGTAGATTGTTTACTATCGCCAAGATACATTCTCACATATTCTTTAACTTCATATGCTGACTCAATATCTCTCAAAAAGCCAACAAATGTAGGTACTATAAATAAATAAATTCCAAAGTTAGTGGAAAGAAAAATTATGTACAATTAAAAATAAAATTTCAAGAGATGTATATTTACTATCTACTGATGTTTGAAATCCGCCTAAAGTGCGATTACACCATTGAGTAAAATCATCTGGCTTGGCAGTGTTATCAAAAAGTTTTTTAACTACTTCTTCATCTTTCTTCGCTTTATTTTTAGGTGTTTTATTGTTATTAACTTGCTGTTGTTGTTGCTGCTGTGGTTGTTGAGGTGATGTCGTTGATTTAACAGCAACTGGAGCTGATTTCACTAATGGTTTAGAAATAACAGCGGGCTTGGCAGAAACAGGTTCATCCCAAAATCCACTACCCTCCCACGCTTTATTACTATTTTTTGCAGTATTATTACCAGAATTTGTTGAGCCCGCCCAATTTAATGATTGCGATGCTGTGCCCCAAATTCCAGCATTTTGCAATGCTACAGCGATTTCATTCTTATTCGCTTTTTCTTGGCGTTCTTTTTCTTGTTGCTTCACTTTCGCTATTCGCTCCTGTTCCTCCTGTTGAATTTGTGCTAAACTTTTCACTTGTTGTTTAACAGCTGGCGCAGCTTTTTCTGCCCACTTGAATTGCAAACGTTTTGATGATTCGATAGCCGCAACTTCTTTCGCTGCTTCCGTCGCTTTCTGTTGGGCAATTTGTTGCTGCATCAATTGTTGGAATCGTTGCTCTTCGGCTTTTTTTTCACGTTCTAATCGTTGAATTTCTGCCAAAGATGCATGAGCTGTTGAGGGTGATGTATGCGCAGCTTGAGCCCATGGAGCTTTACTACGTTCCTGTAATTTTTTCAATGCTTCAGCTTCACGACGTCGCTGCTCTGCCTTACGCGCTTGCTCCTCTGCTTCAGCTTTTTTACGTGCCTCATCCTCTTTTTTCAATTTTTCTTCCTCAATACGTCTTTGTTCATCTTCAAGTTTCTTTCGTTTCTCTTCTTCTCTCTTCAATTTTTCCTCCTGTTTTTTTGCCTCGTCGCGCTTTTTCTTCTCCTCTTCTTGTTTCTTTCTATTATTCTCCTCGTCCAATTTGCGTTTCTCTTCACGTTTCTTTTCTTCCTCCTTTCGTTTTTTCTCTTCTCTTTTCTTCGATTCCTCCTCCTGCTTACGCTTTTCATCTTCTTTCAATTTTTTCTCCTCATCTCTTCGCTTTTTCTCCTCCTCCTTCCGATTAGCTTCTTGTAATTGTCTCGCTGTTTCCTCTTCATGCTTTCTTTTAGCATTTTCGTCCTCGGCCTGGCGCTTCAATTCTTCTTTCTTTCGAAGTTCATCTTTTCTTCTATCCTCTTGTATCCTAATATTTTGCTCCTCCTATTAAAAAAATAATAAATAAATGAATCAAAAATTTGCCATTATATATCATCAATTTTTAATTTAACCAAACAATAAAATACTCACTAATATCTGTTGTTCAGTCTTCATTTCCTTAGTATGTAAGTCCCAAAAAGAATTAGGCATTTGACCAGGTGGCATTGGTGGCAATGGCCCAACCTAAATTAATTAATCAAATAGAATTTAGAAAAAAAACATGAAATAAAAAAAAATACTACGAAAATTATTAAATTCATTTTTTTTTTGCGTGAGCAAAATATTTACATTATCATATTTAATTTTACATTTAAACAAACCTGTGCTAGCCAATTTTGAGCATTAAATGGTGGCGGATTAATTTGTGGTGGTGGTTGCGGCCATATTGAATCAATTTGATGCGATTGTGGTGGATGTCCATTAGCATTAACGTGTAGTTGACGTAATAATGATTTAATAGCGTCCTCATCTTGAGGTGGTTGGGATGGTGTTGGATTCAACGTTGGTTGCGGTGGTCCAGGTAAATTTTGAATTCCACCCATTTGTTGAATAAGTTGTTGTATTGGATCCAAACCAGTTGTTACCGGATGAACTGGACCTGTTGTCGGATGTGCCGGTGGATGTGTCGGTGGTAAATGATTATCACCTGGCGTTTTTGCCTGTTGCATTTGATTAAAAAGTTGCATAACAGGATTCGTTGGCGGTTGTATATTTGAAGCTAATGGCGCTACAAACGGACTTGCGGCTATTGGAATATCTCTAACCTCAGAATCTTGCATTACACATTGCATAATTAATTGATTTTGTTCAACAGGACTTAGTGTCGCCCAACGCTCTGATTGCGATAATTTAGCAACTGCTGATGCTTTCATTTGCCTCAATAACAATTGTTGATGCTGTAACATTCGCATTTGTTGATATTGAAGTAAAAGCATTGGATCTTCTATTGCTGGTTTGGGTAAGGCACTGCCGGATATTCCAGCGGGTACAGCATTTGGTATTGCTGGTATTGGCGTTTCCGTTAATTTTAAAGGGGGTATCGGTGGTCCTGGTATAAATGGCACTCGGCCGCAAATTTTTGTCAAATCACCAAGTGTCGCGTATCTTTCATCGCAAGTTCGTCGTACTAATAGACTTTGAGTAAAGTAACCGGCTTTACACCACTCAGCCATTTCGCTCGCCAAAAATGGTCCTTGAACTTCACCTTGTGGATCACGATAAAACCACTTCTCTTGCGATTGTGCGGATGCCATTGGTGGTTGTCCATGATTTGCCACAGGCATTATAACTGGCGCAACTTCTTCACGATGACTTTCTTCATCTGCCATCAATTTTGCCACCAACATATCAGCTTCCTCTTTCATTCTGTCTAAATCGTCATCCGGTTTGTTCATAACATTTACTGTTTTAGATTCATTTGGGACATTTTCAACATTAGAATGCAATGATTGAGGTGTATTTCTCACAGCCAGCACAGCTGGATCAGGTTGTGGACGTGAATCACCAAGAATATTTCGTTTACTGGGTAATTCAACAAATGATTTCGATCGCTGCGGTCCTTGAATTTGATTTGCTTCCACAATTTTCACAGGATTCACTGTATTTGAGTCTGCTTTCATTGTTTGATTGGCTAATGGTGTTGATATTTTCATCAATGGATTATTGGATAACGCAATGGATTGCTTTGTGGGCGAAACACTTCGTCTCTCTTGTTCAATTGATATATCTTTATCGTCAAATGGATGCAATGATTTTGGTCGTTCTCGTGTCACTGCATTTGCAGCTAAATTTATTTGTCGATTAGATTGAGTCATGCCATTATTACTGTATGGCATGGCTTTACTGCCAGACTTTGTATTTGTATTGTTGGTACCCTCAGAAATGCGTCTTATACGATTTTCATGATTGCCACCAGCATTGCCAACATCATCGTCTTCATCAGAAAATATATCACCGTGAAATGCCCCCGTTGCATCAAAACTGCCACCGCTCTCACTTGGATTTTCCGTGGCCCTGTCAATTAAAAATCATTTTTTTTTTCTTTTCATTTTTATCATCAATAAATAACAAGTAATTTAATTGAATTAACTTTGAGAATGATTTAAAGAATTAAGGAGAAGTAATCACCATTCGGGTAGGTTATCGTGATTTTCATGATGATTGGATTCCCAAGTTCGTGAAGTACGAGCGGGATGATGATGATGAGATGAGTCATGAGATGATCTGTGACTACCTCTAGCCTCCCAACGTCCACCACCTCGACTGTCATCTCCCTCACTTTCAATTCTATCCAATCTGTCTCTGTCTGAGCCACCCCCGTCACGCCAATTACCCCTAACTGTAATAATACCATGAACCACATACTTTTTACCATTTATAAAATTAAATAAACATCCACCTCACTTCCACTCGACAGTCATTCCATATGATATAATGATGATAAATAAAATATTTTATGAACTTACCCCATTTTTCACCACGACTATTCGGAATGGCTCGCCAACCTTCTTCATCATCACCTGCACCACGATGTCGTCTCCAATTCGCCTCTAAAATCGAAGTACTACTTAATCCGCGACTGGGCTCTTTTCGTGGACTGGTTGATCCATTCCAATCGCCTGTGTCTGATATTCCGTTTCGTTCTGACCAACCGCGCTCACTTTGTGATCTATCAAAAGCACGATTTCTTCCTGAATAAGGCTGTGAATCAAGTCTACTACCATCGCCCGAATCATCGAAACCAATGCCACCACGCGAAAAATGAGATGAATACATTCCACCTCGGCTACTTCTTATACGCCCCCCGCGATCAACACTCCCACCTCTTCCTCTTCCGCCGCTATTACTAATTCCACTGTTTCGTACACGCTGCAATAGAAATAAAAAAAAAACATGAAAGATCAAAAGTGTACCGTATGAAAATAAATCAAATAATGTTAATTTAATGTATTATAAATATTTATAATAAATTTAAATAATTCGAAGTAAAATGAAACTGAATTGATTGAAATATTCTGGCACAAGAATTCAAAATTGTCGTATTTTTAGATTATATGTATAACACAATACGCAAACATATATTATTTAAGTGTGAAATAGACAGTGTTAAAAATTAAAATTTTATATCGATGAATATCATATGTATTAAAATTAATTAATAAATGTATCGGTATATTTTTTTATCGCTAATTACCGTTTCATCCTCTGTTTCTGGTATAAACGCCAATGGTAATTGAGTTTTTTCGACATAGAGCGTTTGCAATGACACCAAGCTTTCCGGTGGTTTGCAATTACGGTCAAATAGAGCTAACATCTCTTCGCGACCATATCTATGCTCCGCTAACTGATATCGAGGTGTAATCAGGTTTGCCGTCCCTCCACCACTGCCACCTGAATTACAACTGTCTCCGGAGAGATTGCGCAACCTAAAAATATCAAATTATTTCATTGTAATTATTAGTATTGAAATAATTCTATATCATAAGTAGATGTGACTTTCTTTCTGCATTTTAATAATGCGAAAGCAAAAAAAATGAACTATAATTTTTTTGAGGTTGTAATTTTGTTTACACTGTATCTATTTTTTTATGCTCCGTATTGAAGTGTTTTTTGTATGTTTATACATATTTACATACCATTCTGGTCCAAATTTCATGGAATCCGTCATGCTACTGCACTATCTGTTGAAAAAAAAATAGAAATTAAATGTTGAAATAATTGTTAGATTGCAAATTCAATTTGATATCTATTATATCAATCTATAAACGTGTTAATGGATTACAATTATTGAGATTATATATTTTTTTCTGCATTCCAATGTTAGTGTTTGTTGTTGAGAAAATGTTCAGACTTGTGATAAAATAAATGAAAGATATTTGAATCAAATCGAATGAATGAATTTTGAAAATAGAATATCAAAATATCAATTCTCTACTAGACTTTATCTGTAACTATTTATTTATTATTACATTGTCTTTAATTTCATTTGTACATAAAATTCTTAATGGATCCGATTGATTTATCAACAACCATAAATATCTTCGAAACAATAACTCAAAAATTAAATCACAACATTAAATTAAAACATCACAATTGGCCTTCTGATAAAATTAAGTAAAAAAGCCCTTGTTGTATTTTTAGAAAAATGAGGACATGACTTATTTGACGATTATGTGAGAAATGGCTAACTATAATTCAAAGGGCAAATACACTAACTATTCGCGTGAACACAAAGATAAAGGAATATGTATGTATGTGTGAATAAAATTCAACAGACGGTTCACGTAATTCCATTCTCATAATTGAAGACTTTCATTAATATTTTTGAATCTATAAGTTGCAATATGTGAGATTATTAATCTGTATAAATGTATTTAAAATTTTGTTTTTGATGTATATGAAAATAATTATTTTTATATTTACGACGTGATTTTTAACGGGACTGTGAATATCCCATGAGACTAAGTGGCAATATTAACCAAACATTTTCCACGTATATTTCTCATAAAATATCAATATTATATAGAAACGATAAATTCATAATAAATATTGATATTGTCGAAGATTTAATTTTAATTTCACGTGATGAAAAATACAATGTTAATTAGCAAAATACCTTATTTAATTTCAGAATTACTGAGCGAACAATACAACACACCAATATGGCCGATGGATTTTTTTTTATAGATGAAACGCATGCGGATTTGAGATTTTAACTACAAAAATTTAATTGTGAAGAAAATTGACGTAAGAGGCGCTGGTGTTCCATTTCCTCTATATTCTATATATGTATATGTAACATGTATAAAAAAAAAAAATATTCAATATAAAATTTATTTTCAATATTTCAAGCTATATATTTAGGTAAAACACTCACATATCATTTATATTCAATTATCTTGATTATTAAATGAAATAATTCATATCATATATTCATTCTAAATAAAAATATTCTATAATGGAGATAAAAAAAAATTCCCTATGAATAGTTTTGTTGATGTTAGGACTGATTGTAAATTAACACAAAGTATACCAAATTTTATTTTAAAAAAATCATTTACATAAATTACTAATTCAATTAATTTTTATATAACATACAAATAAATATGTATGAAACTGATTTATATAAGCAAGAGTGAAAAAAAATATGATGCAATAAATATGTAAATAGAAAATTTGAAATATATGAATTAATGAATAACTTTATTTGTTATAGCACAAATATGCAGTTGAAGACAATAGATTTATTATACAAAACATTCCAAATTAATTACTAATATATTATATACATTCATTCTTAATATATTTAAATAAATCATGTATTTATATCGAAGTTTAAACAAAATAATGTGGTTTCTTAACAACTATTCCATATTCAGCTACAGCTGGAGTAAGATCTTCCATTGTTAATGTGTAACGACGATCTTTACCCTTTGATTTTGTATTTTGATTTGCGCCACGAGTTTTGCAATGTTGCAACGCATCATTAGCTATTTCAGAAATAAATTTTTGAGCAGCCAAAGACACTAACCTCACTCTGTAATAAATAATAATTCATAAAATATTGATAAATCAAATTTTCAATATTATTTTACATACATTCTTGGATCTGTTGAATTAAATCCTGCTGTATGTAAGTATGATTCAGTAACTGCATCAGGTATCTGTAATAATTTCAAAAATTATTATTAAATAATACAAGAATTTTATTATTCAATATAGATATTGAATATAATTAGTTGGAAATGTATATAAAAAATAATAATATATGAAATAAACTCACTGTTGGTGTGTAATCTTCTAATTGAAGAAGAAAATCAGACAATGGTTGTCCTGCGCTCTTGATTTCTTCATCTCTTGCCGAAAGATTTGTAGATTGTTGAGAAAGATCTTTATTTGTATTTCCTTCAGCCATTTTTAAATCCTATACAGAATAATTCATTGATTAGTTATCTATTTTTGTCTCTGAAATTAAACAAAATACAATATTAATATTATAACTTATAAACTCCTTATTCTCAATTTGAATTATATTTTCAAGTTTTACAGCCTAATTTAATCTTGATCAATTTAATAACTGCTAGTGATTCTAGAAATATTTAATAAATTAAAACTGAAAATTTAAGTTCTATATAAATCTGAATCTGTTTTTTAAAGATGAATGATGTGGAAAATCGCTGAAAAATAGAGAGGAAATTATTAATATTATGTCAAAGTTTGTGTAACACACCTGTATGTTGTCTTAATTGAATTAAGGTTATTTGCGTCAATATTTCTATTTGTAGACAAATGCTTTCAATGTGAATACTTTTTATTTCACTACTTGTTCGCACTCTAGATAAAATAATGCTTTTTATTCTATGATTTTATTATATCGGAAAAATACGAAATATCTTCTTTATGTATTCAGAGAAATATAAAACTTATGTGTACAAACATACGATTTCAGAAAACTGAGTGAGTACTGAGTACTGAGTTACCGAAACTATATCAACAGATATAAATTGTAGAGGGTGAATACAATCAGCTATAGTTATGTGTGGTATTTCTTTCTGCTTGCTACCACTCTAGAGAACGTGGCGCTCTAGTCAATAATAAAAAGTGTCACCACCTAAACAAACGGCTGTTACATAAACTATGAAAAACCTTTTTTCAGATTATCACTAGAAAAGGGGAAAAAAATTATATCAAATAGGTTATAGGGGAAATTAAACTGCGAATATGCCCAAGAATTTTCCGAAGTTTATGAATTTCGTAATTGATACGGCGGCGGCCACATTGTTAGAATAGGTTGAAAATTTTGAAGATTTTAAAAATGTAAGAATGAAGGGCAAAAAAGTTTGAGATTTTTCAAAATATTTCAACTTAATTTCATGGATTTTTTTGTAGATTTAATGATATCAACAGAAGCACGGATTCACACATTACACTTTGACCACCTACCTAATAATGTTGTCGGTACATTAACTTGTATAATACAACACGAATGCGTGCGAATAGCCAGTTCCGAATTCATAACCTCAAAATAGATAAAATAATAATATATACTCAAAAATGGAACAAATTTTATGCGGCAGATTTGGGTTTGTAACTTATAAATTATAATCATGTTTTTTCCATTATTCTAAAATTCTTTTTTACAATTATATCGAACACTTATATGTAATACATCTTGATAAATTTATGTATATATAGATATAAATATATTACAAACTTAAAAGTTCATTAGAGAATCATCGAAAAGTGGATTATTTTCAATTGTATTTTGTTCATTTATTTTCTTACATTGAATTGATATTAAAAATATTATTTTCAGGCGAAGTATCCTGATCATATCCAAATCGTCTCATCATTCACTGTCGTTGATTAATTCGAGGCATTTGATGACAGGAAAATTATCTAGATATTATCGACCTTTACTTGCCGCACCACAAACACGTTATTTTTTAAACCCTTCACGTGGCTATGTTATGGTTCTTGGAAAAGTTTTGAGAGGAGTACTAAAAATTCGTTATCTTTTACTGGGCGGTGCTGTTGGAGGTGGTGTGACATTGCAAAAAGTAGAGTACATGTAATAATTTAATGCAAAAATTTCCAATGAATAAATAATTCATTAATTTATTTATTTGTTCATTTAAGAAATATGAACAGTGGAAGGATGGACTTCCTGGTTTAGAATGGATGGATGATTTAATACCAACCAGTCAACAGTGGCAAACTTTCAGAGGATCGTTAATAGAAATTAAAAATACTCTCTCTGATAAAGTAGAAATTGGTAACACAAATTGATTTTTTTTTTTTTGAGTTATCCATTCATTTATTGAATTATTTGTTTTATTTTTAAAGATAATTTATCTGTTTAGATCCACGTATAAAGGAATATGGAGATTCCAAATATCGAGAGTACAAAGCGTGGTTTAATCGACGATTAGATGACGCAATTAAAGCAGCTGAAACAAAGTCAGATGAAGAAAAAAATAATTCATCTCAGAGTAAGTAATAAATTCCTACCTTCTATCCTTAATTCTAATCCTGTATCATTCATTATTTGCTTCTTCTATTCTTTGCCTTATTTTCAATTTAGTGCTTTGAATTACTTTGCAATCTTCCATTCCATTTTTTCCGATACGATATAAATATTAAATTAACAGTATATTAATCGTATTATTCAATCAGGATTATCAAGCATTAATTTCAACTGTGGAAAGAATTAATTTTTTTTTCAACGGTATTTTAAATCGGGAAATTCTTCTCGTGAATTAATTGAATTTTCATTCAATCAATAACACAATTATTTTATCAATGCGTTTTAGTACAAATAAAATTGATAAGTTTACTTGATTCGATTGAATTAATCTAAATAAAATAGAAAAAAATCTCATGCATGTCCGCATAATGATATGATTTGGTCTGTTCTGTTCAGGTATATACGAAGCTATCACTGCCGTTGCAAACCAAGTGTACTCAGGTGTGTAATTTATATGACTCAATTGACTCAATTTTGAAAATCAATTCCACATTATAAATTAACTGCGTCCAATAATATTATAATACTGAATGGGACAGACCTTTTATTATTGCTTCTTCATTAATTTATTTGTTTATTTATTTGTTTAAAAATATTTCAATATTTTGTTTATTCTTATTTTTGTTTATTCGATGCTAAATCAATTACTAAAGCAAAATAATTCAAAATAACTCATCCTTCATGGAACAGTTCACAATAAATGACACCAAAAAAAAAAAAATATCCAATTTCAACATAAAAAAAAAACTATAATTAGAGAAATTAATTTTCAGATAAATCATAATTGTGTATTTATTTATATGCTATAGATACGAAGAATGAAATTACGAGAAATACAGTGGCGTTCGCGCGTCCTTTATCCAATGATTACGATGAGGAACGGAAAAAATCACGTATGTATCAAGTTAAATATTGGACATGTTTCAATTTATATTATTTTTTATACATTTGTTATTTTTTATTACACAGAATCCTCGCAGCAGCGAATGGACGCAATGCAAGATGAATTGATGCAAATGCAGATGAAGTATCAACGTGAACTTGAACGACTTGAACGTGAGAACAAAGAATTAAGGAAACAAATGTTACTACGAGGAAACCAAAAAATCAACAGTCGGAAAATTAAAGTAATTATTGCAAATAATACATTCGAAATTATTAAAATTAATCGTTCGTTATAACGGAATTGTTGTATTATTTATGTAGAAGTCTCTCATTGATATGTACAGCGATGTTTTGGATGAGTTGAGCGATTATGATAGTGGTTACTCAACAGCAGATCATTTGCCTAGAGTGGTTGTAGTGGGAGATCAAAGTTCGGGTAAAACTTCTGTATTAGAGATGATCGCGCAAGCAAGAATATTTCCCAGGTATTTGTGAAATATTTACTTCACTAAAGTTATTTATATTTAAGAAAATATTAATTATTTATTTTTTTACACAGAGGTGCAGGAGAAATGATGACTAGAGCGCCAGTGAAAGTTACTCTTAGTGAGGGCCCTTATCATATTGCTCAATTCAAAGACAGTTCTCGTGAATTTGATTTAAGCAAAGAATCTGAATTAGCAGATTTAAGACGAGAAGTTGAATTGCGAATGAAAAATAGTGTGAAAAATGGTAAAACTGTAAGCCAAGATGTGATATCTATGACTGTAAAAGGACCTGGGCTTCAACGAATGGTTTTAGTTGATCTCCCGGGAATAATTAGTGTAAGAATTTTTTTTTTTAAATTTTGATCTTGAAATCGTTGGCAAAATTTTATTTTTTAGTATTCAACTATCGTTATTTATTTATTTATTTATTTATTTATTTATTTATTTTTTCGATAGACTGTTACTGTTGATATGGCAGATGATACCCGTGACGCTATTCGAAATATGACTCAACAATACATGAGCAATCCTAATGCAATTATTTTATGTATACAAGATGGTTCGGTAGATGCAGAAAGGAGCAATGTCACGGATATAGTTGCGCAAATGGATCCCACTGGAAAGAGAACAATATTTGTTTTAACAAAGGTAGAATTTGGAGATATACATACGTTAGTGAATAATTATTTTAATAATATTTAATTGATATTTTTCAGGTGGATATGGCTGAAAAAGTTTTAACTAATCCCGAGCGAGTACGTAAAATACTATCCGGAAAATTATTTCCTATGAAAGCTCTTGGATACTTCGCCGTGGTGACTGGTCGCGGTGAAAAAGATGACAGCATACAAGCAATAAAAGATTATGAGGAAAAATTCTTTAGAAATTCAAAATTATTCAAGGATGGATTAGTCATGTCCGGACAAATGACAACTAGAAATTTGAGTTTAGCAGTCGCTGAATGTTTTTGGAAAATGGTTCGTGAAACTGTTGAACAACAAGCAGACGCATTTAAAGCGACGAGATTTAATCTTGAAACAGAATGGAAAAATAATTATCCAAGAATACGTGAATTGAGTAGAGATGAATTATTTGAAAAAGCACGAGGTGAAATATTGGATGAAATAGTTAATTTGTCACAATTATCACCTCGTCATTGGGAGGAAGTTTTATTGAGTCGTATTTGGGAGAAAGTCAGTATGCATGTATTTGAAAATATTTATTTACCAGCAGCGCAATCAGGTGATCCAGGAACATTTAATACAGCAGTAGATATTAAATTGAAACAGTGGGCGGAACAGCAATTGCCAGCTAAAAGTGTTGAAAGTGGTTGGGAATGTTTGAAACAAGAGTTTATCAATTTTATGAATAAAGAAAAACAAAGTCCCGATCACGATGGTATTTTTGATAATATCAAAAACGCTGTGGTGAATGAGGCTGTTGATCGACACTCGTGGGAAGATAAAGCTTCAGAAATGTTACGGGTTATTCAATTAAATACACTTGAAGATTGTCATGTAAATGATAAGCGTGATTGGGATGAGGCGGTTCGTTTTCTTGAAAGTTCAGTTAAAGAAAAATTACAGAGCACTGAACAAATTCTTCATGAAATGTTGGGACCAAGCCGAAGCGCTCGTTTATTCTACTGGCAAAGTCAAACTGCAGAACAATCAAAACGAACATCTGTGAAGAATGAATTAGATAAAATTTTATATACTGATAAAGTAAGTAAATTTTATTTTTAATTTAAAATATTTGTGTAAATCATATTAATGCACGATTTATTTTCAGAAACATCCACCAACTTTAAGTCAAGACGAATTAACAACAGTGCGCAAAAATTTACAACGTAATGGCGTGGAAGTTGATAGTGAATTTATTCGTGATACGTGGCATCCAGTTTATAGAAGATTTTTCCTTCAGCAAAGCTTGACAAGAGCGTATGATTGTCGAAAAGCATTTTATATGTACCTTAATGGTCATGAAAGTGAAGTAAGTCGACAAAATATTTCATTAGATTTTTTTCGATGAATCTAAAATATTCGATCATTATCTTACAATGAATATTTTTTATTCCAGACTGAATGTAATGATGTTGTACTATTCTGGCGAATTCAACAGATGCTTAAAGTCACATCGAATGCACTCAGACAACAGATTATGAATCGTGAGGCTCGTAGATTAGATAAAGAAATAAAAGAAGTATTGGAAGATTATAGTCAAGATTCTCAAATAAAACAAAAATTATTAACTGGACGAAGAGTGGAATTAGCCGAAGAACTCAGTGAGTTATTTTATTTTTTTTAGTTTCAATGTTTTGCCTTAATGTTCATTTATTTTTTCATCAAATATTTATGCACTCACTTTTTTTTTTTATTTCAGAACGCGTCCGACAAATTCAAGAAAAACTCGAGGAGTTTATTCAAGCACTCAATAAAGAAAAGTGAATAACATCACATCAGATAATACAAGAAAATTAAAAGAGCACATCCGTTCTCCAGTAATTCATGACTCGTGTGTGCATGACATGTGTTTGTGTGCTTAGATCTATTATAATTTATTAGAATTAATTAATCTATAATCTAGAAAACACATTATTCAAATTCATCAATTACATTTATTCAATCAAAGCACGATGATGCATATGAACTATTGAATTATCCCGATAGATAGAATGAATTAAAATAAAGTTCCTTCGTTTTATTCAGTTGATATATTTAAAGGATTGGCATCCTAGTCATCATATACAAACTGCGGGCAGTGCACATTTGAACA
>JAQQBR010001832.1:3396823-3409877 GCA_030347285.1 Microctonus hyperodae
ATATATAAAATTATGTCATAACTCGAAGTATTTTATCAACATATTTATTATCAACCTCCAAAATTTCAGAAGAAAATTTTAAATAAATAACCACAATTTTCTCCATTTAATAACTACAAAATTTCTAAATTTACTCATGCGTATTGTTATTTATTTCGTCATTTAAACTTTCGCGGCAATTTCAAAAGTTTTCTGCGCATCCACATAGTCACATTTCTGCGCACATACACACATATAAGTATTCAACTCTTTTTTTTCTCTGCTGATCCAAAATTAGTAAATAAAGATGGTGGCGAGGTATAAGTTGTGTGCCGTATCGTTCCTCAATAAATGTCTTATAAAATGAAGTGGAAACGTGAAAAAAAAACAATTAACAAATCAAAAACACAGGTATCGGATACCTAGTGTTACAAATCCATAAAAATAATTGAATATCGTTGTGTAAATATACTTAGTGTATTTAATTTCTTTCAAAAAATCACATTTCGTCGCAGTAAATTTGCGGCATATTCACGAGAAAACGTGAGAGATCAAATCAACCGGAGATAGCCGCTGAAAAAAAGAAGAGACAAAAAATAATTACGATCAAAAACGCAAAAAGAAGCAGAAGCAAATATATATTTTATATCTATACAGCTACTTAACTATCTACATAGATATATATATATATATATATACACATATATTTCATAGAAGAGGATAATTTCGTTTCTAGAGTTCACGGTAAGGGTATAAATTTAATTCTATTTTTAGTCAGCTGTCGATCCTCATTCAGTCTTTCGAGAATTCAAAAGCAAAAGACGATGAAGATGAGCGCACTGAATGTAGCTTCGGTTGCTCCAAGAATTTGCACAAAATAATGATAATTTTAAATTTCAATTCTCGTGGGAGAATTAAATTTCCTCTTCTTTTTATTTATATTTTATTTTATTTTTTCTTGCTGAATAACAATCAATGTAAACTCATCCTTATAAACCCACGTACAATATTTCATATCAAATTTATTATATTTATTTAGAATCCGATGTCATCATATGTGAATAATCTTCATTTCGCCTACTCCAAAAAACTTCTTCGATCATGGAAAAAAAAATGAAGAATTAATATTTTATTTATTTCGTGTATTTATGTATATATATATTTTTTTATTGTACCCAACAGACATTGCCACCGGCAAGGCTTGAAGCAAACTAAATATCAGGATGCTATTTTTGTCCACGGGAACCTACATACCAATCTGCTATGTGTTGTATATCATGCACATACATATTGCCTTTAGGCTTATTTTTCCGTTAGCCAAATGACAGTCAAATATTTTTTTCATTATTTTCTAATTTATTATTGATTAGAAAATATTGAGAAACGTCGATTTGTACCTTCACATACATTAAATATTGGCTATGTGTAATGTTATCTCCATCAACAGAAGACTCGAGTGAGCAAGAATAATACATCTTGGCATTAGCACAAAATACTTTCAAAGAAGGCAAAAAAAAAATAAATAAATAATTTTTCTAAAGGCAAATTTGGTCAACCGTGAAAACTATTAAGCGTGACACATTTGACCAATTCAATTTCTTCACGTAATACGCCCTCGCATATCAGCATCATACAACAATAATTCAACGCGTTATTATTTATAACTTCATGAAACGACATTGAAGATAATTTCACTTTCTACAATTTTATTCATATGATATTAAAGCGTTTATAAAACAATTATAAATATGGAGAATCATTATTGGATTTTAATCATTATTATAGAACAAATTCCATTGCAGTAATTGTTGGATGAATCATCAGCACAAGTACCTGACCGTTAAGCATGACGTTCAATTCGAATGACGTCATGATCTGTTGGCCAAAAGATTTCATCATGCATCGAGAAAGATAACGTGAAGTTGAGAGAGTGGTCGGCGCCGGGAGGGTGTGAATGCATTCTAAATGAGGATAGTCTTTTATATGTGCCAAAGATAAAGTTGACAAGACAGACGATCATGAGCTGAAGCGAAGAAAAAAAAAAGGGAAAATTTATAAAGAGAAGAGACGGTAAAAATTGCACTGGCTTCTTCTACTATTCAACTCGTTAGTTTTTCGTCTGTATATATGTACAAACGTCTGTACTATGTATGGCTTCCTGCAAATGATTTTTGTATACGTCAAGAAACATGAGAATATATAATGAATTAAAGACGAACACGAGAGAAAGGGGAGAAAAAAAAATAAATTGAAAAAAAAAAGAGGCCACACAATTTCCTAGGTCATGTGCCATCGAAATTGATATGTAATATCTGATTGTTGATTAATATTGTGGAATTATGATATTTTAATTTGTTTTTCGAGATTCAAAATTTAATATTTTCGTAGAGAGAAGAAAAAAATAAAAAGTCATTGAGTAGTGTGTCGAGATGAGAGAATAAATATTTTCATACAAACTAATAGAAAATATCAATTAAATTCTTATTCTATTTTTGATTGAATTAGTTTATAATAATATTCACATAATTAATTTTTAATACTTATTTACAGTTTAATAAAAAATTTATTTATTAAATTCCTAATGAAATTCGTGAAATAATATTACTGCGAATTATTTTATTTTCTCTATATAATTATTCACACAGTGCAATAATAAACATCCGGCTCTTTCCCCTTTTTATCATAAATATATTCTTCAGTGTTTGCATATATATATATATACGTCACAGCATTTTTTTCAAAGTTATATTCTTCTCCATCGATCGTTCTCACTGTGAAATATATTACCAAAAAAAAAAAAAAAAATGCCTGAAAGCTTCACAACAAATTTATTGAACTCGGCACAATAATTTATTTTCGTGAAAAATAAAACAATACGAAAATTTAATCAATAAGTTTTATTGAATTTATTTTGTAATGTGAATGAATAATTAACCAACTCAATGACGAAAATATTCAAAATTATTTTTAGCTCACAATGAAACGAATTTACTCTTAAATAATGAGAGCTAATAAATCAATATTAATTAATATTCATTTAATATATCAATGAATTATTAAATTATATATACACAGTTGATTTATAATTTTATCTGAGAGATTTCGAAAATAATTTCAATCATTTGTAGATGAAAAAAAATTTAACAGCGACCATGTACACAACGAATAAATATTATTATCTATTTAGATATTATTTAGATATTATATACTTTGATATTATTTTATACATATAAATATTAAAGTGAATGAATTCACAGTGTGAATAATACACTTGAGTTATCTGAAAACAAATTTATTCATTAAAGTTACTACGAGTTATTGTTCGACAGTATGACTGAAATTAAAAGTAGATAAAACCAAAATCAAAGATAAGCTAAAAATTATATGTATATAAATATGTGTCAAGAATTCAATGCAAAATTTTATTTACTTCCGTAACACAATATATATTCACTGAATAAATTTAAAAAAAATTATTTTCTTAGTGATTGAAAGAAACATGAATTAATTTTAAAGAAAGAAATAATAGAAATAAAAAAATTAATTTTACTAGATTTTTCCCCTTGTATACAATACGACCACATAATTCATGAACATTTTTAGCTTTTTAATGCAGCAGCAATTTTTAAATAACACGTGCTCTTCATGTCATGTATATAAAATATGTGTCGTGGTGTATATATGTATGATGGTGAGATATACATGGAGAGACCGGAAAAGAGAAGCAAAATAATATAAAATGTAAATGGTGTACATTGCTTTTTTTTTTTTTTCATTTTTATTTCAACACCAAGAAGTGAAAACATGAATGAAATTAAAGTTAAGTTTATAATGGTCCTATATATATATATACACATATATATATATATTGATATTCAAACAGCAATGAGGCAAAACACGACAGATATGAGTCACATTGAAAGTCAATGCCTCGGAATTTTAATACACACAGTACGACCCGCGTGTTTCGTTTTACTATACAATGAAATATGAATATGTATTCAGCGTAAGTGTATAAATTCATTGAGCTGTATTGAAGAATTAAAATACTACTTTAATATATGTGTAAATGTTGATGATGACACGAATAGTATTAGTGAAGTCTATATATAATATACCAATCAATTGCATAAAATAATATAGGGAGAAAAATATGCGATTCAATTTAGAGGAAATTAAAATTATCAAATAATTAAGCAATATTTTATTTTATATGAATGCAAATGATTTAATTGCTATGAAAAGTTTAAAGTTTATTAATTCAACAGGAAGATATTTAATAAAAAAAATGGTTAATTTTATTATACAAAATAGAAGATTTTATTTTACAAAATAGAAGATTTTATTTTACAAAAATAATTAAATTCTAAACAATTTAGCATTTGTATACAAGAAGAAGAAGACGAAATAGATAAAATCGAAGGAATTGGCCTTATGTTTTCGACCACGAGACCTTGAGATCATATGCAAATACAAAGTTGCTGGCGGCTTTCCATTGACATGAATCTAACACACATCAAATTTAAATGAGAGAAAATTGTGGACAGTGTATATGTGCTTTTGCAGATATCGTGTTTGTATATCGTTCAAGTTACATACTTTGAAAACAAAAACGCCAGAGAGAATTGGCGGACAAGAAATATCCGACAAGTGTATAACGCCACGAAATAAGTCAAGAGAGAAAATAAGCCGACAGACGTTGGTGGTATAGTGGAAAAGCTGAAAGACAAGACGACACACGGCGTCAAGACTGAAATAAACTTGCCGCATTCTCGTTCTTTCTTCGTCTATATGCTCGATACTATCATCGGTGTTGCTGTATATTTGCAGCAATATATATGTGGTGTCTTGAATAACATGAAAGGGAAAAATGGGGGGAAGAGATTAATATGAGAAAAATAAATCAATGTCATAATAATTTTTTTTTGTTTAATAAAAAATAAATAAGTCAAATGTATACATATGTATTTGTAAGAGAAATATTTGAGAGTCTCTGAAATTAATTGATTGGGTAAACAGAATGAATTTATTGATGTTGAATTTTGAATAATTTATATTTTTTATGTTTTAGATCAAAATTCTTGGGTCAAAATGGTTGTGGGCGAAGCAAGTATTCACAATATAATGGGCGGGATGGAAAGTACTGGCGGTGTAAGACTTCACAATCACAAGAGGAAATTAAAACAAAGGTAATGATAAAAAATAAATGAATAGAAAGGATTTTTTATTCTTAAACGTATTGTTTTTAATTGTTTGTAAGTCGTAAATGATGCAATAATTATCCTTTATGGTTGTAATTTGACGTTGACATTCGCTCAAGTGGCATGAACTTGGTGCCAAGATCATTAATTTGGCGCCTTCCTGTTTAGTTGTCGCGCCAATGTGTGCTATTTTACTGAAATAAATTGACATATAATATCGACAGAAAATGATGATCAAATAAAATACCAATTGGATATAATTGTTATTGATTTTTTTTTTCATTTTCATTTTTATTCATCATTTTAGATTCGATATAATCAAGAAATTGGGTCAAGGAACGTATGGAAAAGTGCAATTAGGTATCAATAAAGAAACAGGTCAAGAGGTGGCTATTAAAACTATTAAAAAATGTAAGATCGAGACTGAAGCAGATTTAATAAGGATACGACGTGAAATACAAATAATGTCTAGTGTTCAGCATCCCAATATTATACATATTTATGAAGGTAATCTTCAATCATTCGACAATAAATATTAATTTTATTCATACATTATAAAATGTTAAATTATTTACTTGTTTAAACATAGTTTTCGAGAATAGAGAAAAAATGGTTCTCGTAATGGAGTACGCAGCAGGCGGTGAACTTTTTGATTATCTAAGTGAACGGAATGTTCTACCAGAGGAAGAAGCACGCCGGATATTTCGTCAAATATCAATTGCCGTATTTTATTGTCACAAGCATAAAATATGTCATCGTGATTTAAAATTGGAGAATATATTATTGGATCAATTGGGCAATGCGAAAATCGCTGATTTTGGTTTATCAAATGTCTTCGATGATCAACGATTACTCAATACATTTTGCGGTAGTCCACTTTATGCTAGTCCAGAGATTGTTAAAGGCACACCTTATCATGGCCCTGAAGTTGATTGTTGGAGT
The DNA here is from genome assembly GCA_030347285.1 of Microctonus hyperodae. NCBI lineage: Eukaryota > Metazoa > Arthropoda > Insecta > Hymenoptera > Braconidae > Microctonus > Microctonus hyperodae. The sequence goes on from JAQQBR010001832.1 coordinate 3,402,946, forward strand.
CTTGGTGTTTTATTATACACTCTAGTCTACGGTGCCATGCCATTTGATGGCTCAAATTTTAAAAGACTCACACGACAAATATCAGCATCAGATTATTTTGAACCAAAAAATCCATCGCCTGCGTCGCCATTAATTAAAGATATGTTGACTAAATGTCCATCAAGACGCGCGGATATTGAAAGAATATGTTCACATTGGTGGGTTAATGAAGGTTATGAACAAAATTGTTTAGATATCGCTGAAGAATTGGCAGCGCAAACACCAGTACGACTTGATTTACTTTTATCATTGGTGCCACAATCAGCCAGTGCAGATAAATTAGTCGTTACAAATGATCAGCAGCAATCTGCAACAAATACAAATGTATCATCTGATGCATTGGTACCTACACGATGTCACTCGGTTGGTAGTTTAATGGAATTGGATAGAAATAATACAGATTGTATGTGTGACATTAATGATAATAATAATGAGCAGCAGGCACGCGCGAGTGCAACAAGTGATACTAAAAGAAAACTCGAGACAACGCCATCAATGGAGGAAACAGGTGCGGCAAATGTCAAAAGAAAAGAACGTTCACGTAGAAAAGAAAGAAATGATGATAGAGAGCAAAAACCTTATAGAAGTTCGTCACGACATCACTCTGCGCCGATTGCTAATGCAATTACTGAAGAGGCAATGGAACTTGATCTTCGTGATCCGGCAGCGGCTGCTGCGTGTTTGGAACTAATACGTGAAGCACAATCAAAATCACCTAGTAAAGAACGTAGTCGAACTCCTGTAGTGCCAGAAAAATCCAATATTGATGTTACAAATGTAGAAAAGACAGTGACGATACAAAATGTAAATGAAAATAATGAAGACATTAAACCCGTAGTGAATAAACTTACAAATACTGCTGTATCAGAAAAAATATCGCCTGTTGATGAAATAAAAAATCACGTCATTGATGAATGTCAATTAAAAAACAAATCGCCCAAGTCAAAGTTGAAAGATATTACGCCAAATAATGATGTTCCTAAGTCAGATGGGTGTAATAATAGTTTGGAGTCTGAAATTAGTAATGGAAAAATTGTGACATCTTTGGAGTCAGAGAAAATTGGAAATAAAGGGGAAGTAAAGAAAAAACAACGAGCGTTGTCGCTTGATTCAGATGAAAGTCCAGCTGTGCCGCCGGCAAAACCGACCGAGAGACGAAGATCAAAAATATTTGAAACTGCTGAGAAATTTAATCAATTGGCAGCGGGAACAGAGACAGAAAAACCCAAGAAAATTTTTATACCTGGTGTAAATGTCGGTGGTGCAAAAAAAGTATTTGAACGAAAAGCTAGTTTGTCGTCAATAAATGTATCTCCACCAATAAAACCAAATGCATCTAAAGTAATAATTGATGTACCAACTGATAAAAAGAATGATAAAATCGAGGAGAAATCGTTAGGGGCAATTAAAGTAGAGCCAACAAAGACTGAAAATGAACAAAAACGTGATGAACAAAAAAAACGTGCTGTTGATATAATAACTGGTGCATTGGGCAAACCCCCAGTGCAAAAAAAATTAAATGGATCACCACCAATGACACCACAAAGTCAAGATGCAAAAAAAGCACTTGGTCTTAAAATTCAAGTTGGACCAAATGACGTACGAAATGCAACTGTATCTGTTACTACACCCGTTGATACAAAATATCCTGATTTTGATCAATCACCAGTAAAACCAGTTGCTATTGGTAATTCTGTACCGTCGTCACCTGAAGTAAAACCAATAAAAAATTCATTGGATGAACCAATGATGTCAAGTAAAATGGAAATAACACTCAAAAGTGCGACACTACCACGTCCAAGAAAAACAAGTAAAGCTGAAATAATATTAGCCTCAGGTGTTAAAACACCAGAAGCAGCTGCTGCTTTCAAGTCTGAAGTAGAGGCGAAAATTGATGCGTTCCATCCCCAAAAATTACGAACGCAAAAATCGGAAGTTGCGTTCCCAGTCGCGGCAGTAATCCCGCAAGCAAATCGTAGCTCTAGTCTAGAACCGGAGGGTAAAATGAAGGCAAAAGAGAGAATAATACCAATTCATGTGGAACCTGGTCATCAATCGCCACCCCAACAACATTCATCAACATCTTCTTTACCTTCAAAACCGCCAATGCCCCAGCGTTCAATGTCTCAACGTTCAGGATCACTGTCCCGTCAATCAACAATGGATTCTGATACTGACAGTGCACTTGGTTCTACTATTGGTCCCGAACCAATTAGAAAAAGTCCACGTGAATATATTATTCCAATTGCTATTGAAGGTGGAAGTTATGTTACACCACGATCTAGTGTTGAGCCTGAAAGTAAAACGAGCACAACAACTAGTAGCACAAACCCATCAAAAACACGATTTGGTAGACCAAGAAGAATGGGATCTTTATTATCAGATGCAAGCGAAGATGAATCTCCATTTTCAACTCTTCATAGGTATGCATTTATCGTTTTAATTTCTTTTATTCTATTTCATTCATTTATTCAACCATTTATTTATTCATTGATTTATTTCGAATTCATTATATTATCAAGTGTGCAATTGAATCACCTTAGGGACAGCGATGATCTTCTACAAAGGCACATGCATCGGCTGAGAAGTTCAAGACCAACTAGACAAGCATCAGAACATGCAGACAGTCTATCATCAGGCGAAGATGACGATGATGACGGTTTTGAATTACTAACTGCAGAAAATTTATTCTCAACTTTATTATCACGAGTGCGAAGCTTAACTCAACGGCTTAATGTTGATGATAATCGTGGCACCGGCTTTCCACGTAGCAGACTACTCGATAGATTGGGTACCAATTCCTCACAAGGATTTTGGGGGCTCCATGAACCATTATCGAGGTAAATTATATTTCATTACATTTTGTATATTTCATTTTATTACATTATTATATTCAAAAATGCAATTAGATATGAATGAATATGTATAATTTATCGGGATTCATGATTATTCTAACGTGTATATTGGCTCTTTGTGCAAGCTACGAGAGCCACATTGAAACAGAGACGATTACAACGTGAGTCCAGTCGTAAGAATAAAAACAATCCGAAATATTTATTTAGCTTTTTTTCATTCAAATAGAAAATAAAAGAAAAATTAATAAGCACAATATAATTCACCAAAGTTTTGCAGCACACGTATACAATTTTATAATTAATAATTTATCTCTTCCTATCTTTGTACAATATAAAAACGATAATCACATATACATGTTGATTTATTATCCAGGCGGATGCCAGAGTCACCATTTAGACGATCATTGAGTCGTGATACAGAGCGATTTGGTAGAAAAGATTCAGCAATGTCATCAGCACCTGGCACACCAAATAGTCTTGGTGGTCGTAATTCTACACCATCACGTGAGAGTATATTTGAGATGGGCAGTAGCAACACATTACCGCGAGGTAAGAATCAAAATGATTGGTTCCATAAATTTATTGAAGAATAATAATTTTGAAATAGATAGATTATTAAAATTATTTATTTAAATTTATAAAATCCACCATGGAAAATTTTGGAGGAAAAAAAAAAAGAAACAGACATATATACACACACAAAACACTTGATGTTGTCATGTGTTGAGACACGCATTCGCAGAAGCTTACAATTATAATTAATTAATTTTGTTGGTTTTATTTTATTCATTTTATTTATCTCTTTATTTTTTTTTTTTTTTGTATGCAGTAGTTCGATGCTTGGCATATATTTATTTTAAGAATATATTAATATTTATTTATTTGTGTTTTTTTTTGTGATCTACAATGAAATGTCAATATAAAAAGCGAAAAAAGCTTCTGCAGAGTCGTGACCGATCTCTCTTTCTTTATTCTCTATCTATCAATCTATCTATCTTGCACGACGTTTTATCATCGAATTCTTGATGTCTCCAAACGCTCTATTGAACTTTATGATAAAACGTTGAAGAAAAAAATATATATATATATAAAAGAAAATAATACATTCTATATGCATCTTCATAGTATACCTATTTAATTAGCTGTTGTCGAGTCGTTGATAGACAAAGCACATTTTTGTTCTGTTACACTTTTGTTCAGTGGTTTACCTCTGTCATCAATAATTTGTTTATCTATTATTTTACAATTCCATTTATTTTTTTTTTAACGTCAACAATTTATTTTGCCTGACGGTGTTTTATGCAACATTTTTATTTTCATTTTTTTTTTCTTTGGAATTTACTAACATATTAGAGTTTGTATCCTGTTTTAAATACAGGTGGGTTTTATTTTTCTTTTATTTTTTTTTCTCTGTTCAAATTTGTATTGAAGTAAATATGTACAAAAATTTTTTACATCCCATTATGTTTTTTTTTTATTTTTAAGGGTTAATTGATTACATAACAAATGAGAAATTTTGTATATGGAGAATAAAATTTTCTCTACTTTCAAATAGCATGATTGCACGTTGTGTTTTCATCATTGATAAATGAAAAATTATAATTTTATTACCAATTTGAATGTATAATTTAAATTATGATATAAAAAAAAATAGTATAAAAAATTTTTAATATATTTATATGAAGAGAGTTGTTATCCCTTTATAGTCGCGAGAAATTAATAGCGAGATTTATATATTGCTAGCTTAACTCATACCTGCAGTAAAGATTTTTATTTTCTTAATTTTTATGGCGCATTATTTTTTTCTCTTTCATTTATTTTTTTCCTTATTATATCGTAACAGAATCGTAGATATGTATCCTACTACACTGTACCTAGCATTTATTAAAAATAATTAGCGCATGAAGTTGAAGAAACACGTCCATATACAAAAATTCATAAATAATTTTAAAAAAAATTTTTTTACAATAATGTTAATAATTATAATGATGATGATGATAATAATAATGACAAATATTAGTTTGAAAAAATGAAAGTAACGAAGTAATTAAATGAAAAACCACCTTAAAATCATGAGATGAAGAAATTAAAAATATAAAAAATTCAAGTCTATCGTCGACTCCTCAATCAGTTGAAATAAAAATTTAATAATATAAAATTGCCGATCGCTGACTGATAATTGTTGAACTATATTTTCGGTATTTCTTTGATAAAAAAAATGGCTTTTTAAGCATATATATTTATCGCTTGGCTATTTATGTGAAATCTCATAACAGATATTAGAAAAAATATAAAAAGCATTTTCAATTAAAAATTAAAAACAATAGCAAGATTTTATTTTATTTATGTATTGTAAATAAAAGTAAAAATAATAAGTAAATTTGCTTTCTTCTCATCGCAAATTAAAATTTTTTTAAATAACATCAATTATTCAATTACATTAATTGATAGTAAATTAAATATAATCAATAATTTTTATTTCAATATGAATTATAAAAGAAATTGTATTGAATAAATACAATTATAATAATCATAAGTATAAAGAAAGCAATGGAAAATAAATGATTTCTCATAGACAAATTACCGAAAATATTATCTAAAAATTATCATCGGCGGTGCATTTTTTGGTACGTTTGATTTACGGTCTTTTATGACGGTTGTTGCAGCGACCGTGCGAGTGACTCTACGTAGGCGGGCTGACGGTAATCCCCAATAGAAAAAAATACCAAGTTAGGTACTATTCACTATGGCAAATATTTATAACGAATTTCGTTCATATACATACATAAATTGCGCATACAATCATTTTATTGTAACATTCATAAACACATATAAATAATGTTTATGATAATAAGAGGCCATAATTAGCAACTCACTCATTATTAATAAATTATATTTTATTGTAAATTATCTTGTAAAGGGACGAGAGTCGATTCTTGTGAAAAAAAATTAAAATATTCTTTTTTTCTTTCTTTTTATCTTTTTTTTTTATCTTATTGTTGATGGTGAATGAATTTAATTTAATACGACCCTCGTCCACCGCGAGATTTATAAATCATGACGACTGACTGACGGGCTTTCCAAGATACTGAAAAGAAAAATAAAAATAATAATGCAAAATAATATTAATGAATTTTTCATTGCTAACAAATCGCTAAATGTAAAGTGTGAACTAAAGATATGTTGATAAATCGTGATTGCGACTATTTTATGGTAATATCACTTCGTTCCAAGTATGGTTTATTCTATAAACAAATTAATAATTATGTAAGAAAAAAATTATTATGATAACAGAGAAATAAATCAAATAAATTCAGTCAATTGTATAATTTAAGATAATTTGTGCTGTACAAATAATGATGAATTTATTGGTGAGAATGTTAATACGGAAGCAGTAAATAGTTCAATGAAATTAAATATAAATGTGATTATGAGAATAAATCATACTGAGCTTGCTCAATAAATAAAAAAAAAATATTAAAAATGAAACTGAAATGAAAAATCGACGCTGTTATTTTTTTTTCTGTATATATTAATCAAATTGTTGACATTGTCTTGTCAAGCGTAACTTTGTTATATGACAATTTTTGTATATGACGACGTTAGTGAGAATGAATGGAAAAAACATACTCTCATAGTTTTTATATTATGCAAATAAGTGAAAAAAAAAATAATTAAAAAATATGTTATACAATTGAAGAAGACTAACATGTGCTCGAAATGACTAAGATTTGTTGTGTTTTAAAGAGTTTAAATAACAATACTTTATATAATATATAATATCGATTTTTTTTTTCTAATTATTTTTTAGTTATTTTTTTTTCTTGTGTGGGCTCGTTTTTGCCACGGAATGCTTTGTTTTGTGCTACCGTACATAATTGTATAATTTAATATCTGCAAATGTCAAAGAAAGCCTCTACTAGTGTAATAGTACCATTGTTATAATTATTATACAATCTAATTTTACTCATTTACCAAATGATTAAACAGATTATTGTAATGTCAGAGAACTTGTTATTATTATTATTATTTTTTTTT
>JAQQBR010001832.1:3409977-3424336 GCA_030347285.1 Microctonus hyperodae
AATGAATTTATCCGTGCCATACAACGGTGCGTAACAGAAATCTTTGCCATTTTGGCAAGTTACACGAGCGATTATGTTAGCAAAAAAAAACACATAATATAATTCAATTCAATACAAACGCTAAAATCAAAAAATAAAAATAATAATGAGTAAATAAATAAATAATACGCAAAAATATCAGTCGATAAAATTGTAGCTTATAAAATCTTCCAATACTCTCTAAGTCATTGAAACATTTTTTATTTTCATTTTTTTCTCCTCATAAATATATATTATATAATGCAGTTGTATTACTTAAATCCACATTACCTGCAGCATAAATTTAAGAATCAATTATTCTCATAAACAAATAATAAAAAGTCATAAACACAACTCCATCTATATAGTCATACAATTTTATAAAGACAAATAAAAAACGAAAAAGAAAAATATTGAAGAAAAATAATGTATTCTAGAAAATAAAGTGAGTGTAAATATTAATAAATCTCATGATTCTTCAAATAAAAAAAGAACATACACTTGAATATGTGCAATCGTCGGTGATGGCCTGCCAAAAATTTTGGTTTGCCTACATTATTTTTCAGATAATATTCATCGCAACGAGAGTGCCACAGAGACGGATTCATCACGAATGCGAAAGGAATTATCGCAAGATGTACAGTTGCCAGAGTCATCAGGTACCAGCAGTCATGAAAATTTTACTCCCAGTTTGGCACGACGATTGAGTCGTCAATTTATTGAACAAACACGTCATGCACTTCCGCGATCTCCATCAATACCGCGCGATCGACTGTATCGTTCATCAACAGAGGAGCCAACAAGTTCATTAACATCAACTTTATTGCCTGAGAGATCAGAATACCGAAGTAGATCAAGTGATAGGAATATAAGAAGAACTAACAGTCTATTGGATGCTAAAAGACCTGAAAGACCTGATTATAGATCAACAAGACGTAGCGTCAGTCTTTTTGCTGATGATGATGATGATGATGAATTACTTTCACCGATGCCTCGACAAGTGATGACACTTGGTCGAAAATATCGCGATCCAGTGAAGCCATCCAGCAATGGAATTCGTCGTGACATTTTTTCTCGTACAGAAAAAATACAAGAAGAGTCCCACGATGAATTAAATTCACCAAGAAAAATAGTTGATAGTAATAGTGAAGTGACTTTAGAGCCAGCTTCTATATCCGAAGGTACATCTATATGTAATTCCAATCCAAATCTCGGCGATACATTGTCAACATTATCAACAAAATCATGTGAGACATCATCAACTGAATCAACGTCGAATAATCAAGGTGAAGCATTAAATTCATTTAAAGCTGATGCGAAAGATTTTGAAAGCAGATTGCTTGCAGCTGAAAATTTAATTAAAGAATCAAAATTACGTAATTTAGGGGTTAATCGTTTTGATCCAAATTTAAAATCAAGCTATAAAGATATGGATAAATGTGACAAAGAATTTCTTGGTTCAATGACAGATTTAACAAATTCAGTATTGAGTAAACGTCGTAGTTGTATTCCAAGTTTGAGGCTTAGATCTGGATCATTGACTAGAGAATCATCAAATAGTTATGATCGACGACCACCTTTAGTCGGTAGTGGAGATGCTAAAGATATACGTGCACCCACACCTGAACGATCTTTACTCAGTAAATTATTTAGATCATCGAGTACCAGTCGGGACAGTGAAAATAAAGATAAATCCCCGAAAACCCGACGTCGTATTTCAAGATTTTTACGTCCAGATTTTTTCGATACACCACGAGAGGAAAGTCAATATGTTAAAGAAAAAGAAGCTCAAAAAGCGGCTGAAAATGAGCGACGGAAAGCTCGATTCATGAAGAAAAAAGTCGGTAGTAAAGAAGCAAGTGTTGAAAAAAGTGTTTCTGTTGAAGAAAAACCTGAGAAAGAATTGAAAAATGAAGCAAATGCTTTGACAAGAGATAAAAATGACGCTCCAAAAGATAATAAGTCTGATAATGATTCATCGTCTATTATAATTGCAAATACAGATGCAAAACTTGAACGACAAAATTCGAAAAATAGCTTTTTACAATCGTTGGAGAAGAAATTAGAAAAATTACGTTCGAATGACTCGGACAGTTCAAAAATAAATAACGATGATGATAATGAGAAAGTGAGTGTGACTACTAATGAAGAAAATAAAACGACGTTGATGACACCGGTGAAAGAAACAGAGACCAATTCAGAAATATTAAAAAAAGCTGCGAGCATTGACGATCCATCATCTTCGATCAATGAACCATCAGTGACCACAACTAAATCAAGAGTGTCATCAGTTCTTGGACTATTTAGAAATGATTCAAAATCCACGATAAATGGTACACGACAACAAAATAATATTTTGAGTAAATTTAAAAAAAGTGCTTACAAAGGTTCACGATCAGATTCGATTGTATTAACTGGTGAACCCTCAGCAGGAAGTAAAATACCAACAAAGTCAACGAAAGTCGAATCAAAATCACCACGAAGATCTTTGGAAAGTAAAAAATCACCGGAAAAAAGTATTGAAATCAAAAAATCACCACCGAAAGAAAAGTCGAAAGAAAAAACGCCAACGGAACGATTGAGTGTTGAGAGAAAATTATCTGTGGATCGTCAAGTGAAATCGCCAAAAAAATTGAGTCCAGAAAAATCGACAGATGTGAAAGGTGACAAAAATGAAAAATCAAATATTAAAGATCCATCAGTGGAAAAAGATATTCAACGAAAATCATCATCTCCGGAGAAGAATGACAGTAAAAATTCATTCACTGCACGATTAACAAAAAAATCATCACCTGATAAAGTGCTGGACAATAAAAAATCCGAAATAAAAAATACTGATAATGAGGATAAAAAATTAGTAAAAGTAAAAAAAACTGTTAAAAGTTTAACGTCATTGACGAAAAATGGATCAATTACTAAATTAGAAAAAGATGATGAGTCTGATAAGAAAATAAAAAAAGTCGTGAAGAAAGAATCGGCGGACAAGGAAGGAGTTGATGGAACAAAGAAGAAGAAAATTGTACGTGTAGTGAAAAAAGTTGTAAAAAAATCTGACGGTTCATCCGACAACAAATCGGAAGAGAAAGAAAAATCCACAACTAAAACATTATTAAAAAAAATAACTTCGAGCACAAAGAAAGAAAATAGTCCGGAGAGTATTGAAAAAAATAAAGAAAAAAGTTCAACAGATATTAATAATAAAAAGAAAGAAAAGAGCCCAGTAACAAAAATAATTGAAGAAAATGATTCAACAAACGTTAAGATTGATACACCAGCAACAACAACAGATACCAAAATATCCACCAAAGAATCAGATAATAAATTGCGTACAAATAGAAGTAACTTGAAATTAGATTTATCAAAAATTCCACAACATTCATTTAAAACCAGCGGAAATACCAAAAAAGAATCACCAAAATTAAATTCAACGGATCATTTTAAATCAGAAATATCTGAAAAACCACAAGAAAATTTTTCAAAAATGACACATCACGCAAATATAACTGGCAATAAAATAATAATTGATAAACCATTACGAGCCGCTGACATCGCCCAACTTCAACGTGAATCCGATACTCAAATAAAACTCGAATCAAATAAAACAATTAATCCACCAAAAGTTGAAACCGAATTTAAAATTCAACCAAATATTGAGTCTCAAATAAATCTCAAAATCAATAGAACTGATTCAGAACTAAAGGACAAACCAAGTCCACTACAAGAAAATCCAAAACAATATACGAACAAAATTCCACAGCAAAAAATTACATCCGACTATGCGGAAGATATTCTATCACCAATGGATGATGGCGAGAGTTTTGATTCATGGTCAATTTGTTCTAATGACATGAATCATCGCGGTAGCATGGATCTTCACTCACCCACGTCACCAACATATTCACCATCAACTCGTAATGATCATCCCGAATCAATAATTGATCGTATCAGACGAAAAAGCTTTTATTCCCGTTTCAATGAAAGAAAACGGAAATCATCATTGAATGTTCCACCGCCTGGAATAACACTTCCAACCAGTTCTACACTGCCAAGAAAATATAGTTTTCATTCTTCACGTGATACTGAACGTAGTAGAAGGAATTATAGTATCTCACCAACAAGAAGAAGCTCTGATCGAGTGTACAGTTTGTATAATGATGATACATCAACTTACAGAAAATCACCAATTGAACGTGATAGATATTCTGATGTTGGCTCAAGTCTAAGTTCATTCTCCGGAGAATTAAAATCACCCGGTGATCAATATGGCAGCGGTTCAACATCTTATTATGATCCCCTGAGTCGTTATCGAATATCACCGATTCCAGATTCTACTCACAGAAAATATCCAAGCACAGATTTCGGTCTTGATAGCGATTTAACGTCGTATAAAAGTCCAATGTCACCATCAGCATTGAATGACGGTATTTCTGATTATCGTAGCACATTATCTCGTCGATATGGTTCAGTTGCGTCTGGTTTAGCACCAAAAACAGCTGAATACTATGAGGAACTTCTTGCACCATCGAGAATTGATTACTTATCCGCTCGTAGAACACCAGTCCCTGGTGAATATTCTGGAAAATATGAAAATGGATATCACAATGGACATTCAGAATTATCACAAAGTAGTTCGGATAAGTGGAGAGGATATTCCGATAAAATTAGTGGATTAGATTCAGCTGAAGACAGCGATCCAAGTCGTGGAGATGATATAAGGTTCGTAGAAAACTAATAAATTTTTTTATTGGATTAATTTGTAGAAATGATAAATTTAATTTTAATTTTTTTCTACCTCGCGTCGATTACAGGATTAATAGCCAGGTTGATGGTGAGTCAAAGGAACTTTCAGCTGCATGTCCTGACACTGACAACAACACCTCCATTGTTGAGTGAACAAATTTCCATTGACTACATTGAGGAAAATTATATTTACAATTCATCGTGCCAAAAGTATATGTATAGCTTTATCGCTACAATGATGGATTTCCCGATTGACTTTTGAATCGTGTGAAATTATATAGTGAGCTAAATCAAAGCATTTTTGGCTACCACTTTTTTTATCTACGTACTTAAGAGAAAAAATACACTTATATGATATTATATAATGATAAGCGATAGATTTTGCAGGTAACCAAGAATTAATCAACAAAACAGAGAGGCCTAAAGATTAAATGCATTACTTTATAGCTCGTTGCAATTATCAATGAGATTTTGTTTTCTTTTCTTCAACAGTAAAATTAGAAGTTTAAAAATTTGAACAAACACTTTTTCTACATACGAATTACATTGTGAATTTCCTTGAGAATGAATCTGTATCATGTTTTTTTTTTTATATGAAATATTTCGTTATAATTGTTTTTCATTTCAAGAGTGTAAATTAAAGTTTAATATTTTCATTTTTTTCTTTTTTTTCATATTACCTGGCTGAAAGTGTTCAATTTTTATTTCACATTAATTCATATTTGCTACGTAGAAGTGTGGTTTAATAATAAACAAACAAAAAAAATGTTATATTAATTAAGATTATAAAGTATATGCATACAATTATATTATACACATAAATATATAAATATTTACACATTTATATACAATCTAGTCAACAATATAGTTGTGAGTTTATTGAAAAGTTACAAATTATTGGCTCCGATGGTTTGTATTGATATAAACTTTAAATTTGGCAGCCATATGAAAAATTAATTAAATATTATAATAATACTATTGAGTAGAAAAATTGTTAAAAGTCAAAAAATAGATTAGTGAAAATGGTGCTTATATATCCAGTATACGAATTCTTGGGTTTGTTTATGAAACATTCACATATGCTTCCAGTTAAAAAAAAATCCATCAATCTTAAACAGAAGAATAAAAATAAGATCAAAAATATTTTCATTTAATAGAAAATACCAATTAACCAACAATAAATTAATCATCTAATTTTCATTGTCACACAGTGTACAATTACAAATATTCATAAATATTTATTACAAGATTGTGGAGCCCAAAGAGAGTTCGTGAAGAGCTTCAGTTCCTTGTAACAATATTGCCTTATTATTCTCGTTATTAAATGTAAATGATTTTTTTTTATCAATACTGGGAGATTAACGCAGTGGTTTATTGTGAATGGGCATTTTGTAATGGATGCATCAATCTTTACCATTGTCTTCCACATATTTTATGTATGTGTTTTTTATTCATATACATATTTTGAAATAAAATATTGAGGAGTTTATATGTCAATTATTTTGTTCTATTCATTTAATATTAATTTCCTCGAAAAAAAAAACAAACGTTAATTAAGATTTATTGCAGTCTATTATTTATTCTGCCAACTGTAGGCTGAAGGAAAATTTTAATTAAATTACTTGTGAAAAAAAAAATGGCTACAATTTTAGATCCAATAAAAATGAAATTTTATACTGAGAAATTTAATAAAGAAAATCAGAATATTAAGCTTGTTGAAGAATTTGTACCGTCAGTTAAAACAAAATTAATTACTGGAAAATTTTATTCTAAATATGAAACTCTAGAATCATTTGGCTCTATTTCACCACAATTCATGAAAATAATTGATAGACATGAACGAATGGTTCCAAATGAAATTTATTCTTATAAACCTCCTTCCACCAATATGCTGTAACAAAAATATTCATATTAATTTTAATATGTTGATTATTTTTATTTTGCTTAGAATTAATTAACTATTCATGCTTTTATTTTTCAAGTTATGGATGGTTTGCAGAGCCACTAATCCCTCGATCAACTGATCCACGACTTTATTTTCCTTTGAATCATTCACGAATTGTAAAAACTGAAATGCGAATTCGTGATATTGATAAAGGAATTTTTCGGGTTAAATTTCATGGCATTCCATTTAAAACAACTTGAAATTCTCAACATTTGCGCATTGAAGTAATTTTTTATTTGCTATTATAATAAAAAATATTTTATGTATATGAAAAAATAAATCAATGACACACGTGTGAGTTGAAGAGAAATATTTCGATTCACGTGTGTTGTGACATTGTATCCAAGCAACGAACAATTTCTTACACATCTTAAGATAATAGTAAAGTGCATAGGTTTTTTTTTCTTATTCACACTTACACACAATTAAAAGTTATTGTAATGAAAGATAATTTGAATAAATTCATTTAGATGAATGAAAAAAAAATTCTATTGACAGTATAAATAAATGTATAGTTAATATAAAAAAATTATTGGAATTATTAATTTCTTCTCAATATGCTGATAATAATTTTTTATGCAAATTTTTGGAGGGTTTCAAATTAATTGTCAGCACACAATGAGGTTGACAAGATTTTACATGGATTTATCATCACGCTTAAATCATGACAAGCAAAGGTTTTTCTGTCAAAATTTATTTCGATTTGCACATTGTAAGCAATAATTTAATTATTCCAACTTAAAAATAATATAATATGCACACCAATTAATATAAAAATATTATTTTTATATTTTATTAAATAATTTTATTTAGATAAATTGTCCTGGAGTGTGGCTATGTCCAAATGGATGCGTAGCATTGCGAATAAATACACTGAATTCTCATATCGAATCGCGTAAATTATCACCAATATTTCCAATAATATTCAACGAAAAATTTTTGTTTAAAAAAACATTTATTGAAGTGTGTACACTAGCACAACTAGAATGTTGTCTTGAAGATGAATATTTATACGCTGAATTAATTCAATGGCCAACAATAGGATGCAAAGGTGTAATTTTAGCAACATTTGAAACGAATTTAATGGATTTACTTTATCCTGCACCATGTCTTAAAGGATTATTACCTGGCATTGATGTTGATCTATTGATGGAACCTAGCAAATATTTCCCTGTAAAATATCATCAACTTTCATTTCATTTTAATTCAATTTAATTTAGTCATCAAGTATTGATGAAAATGTAATTCATATTTTTTTACAGGGTATTATAGCACCTAAAATAGAAATTTCCACGCGTACTGCAATTGAACAGGTAGAAGTTTGCGAATTGAATACCAATGGAGCTCATATCATAAATCCAAAATTAATAAATTCAAAGGTGAATTTAATATATAAAATTTAATTTAATTTTCGAGATAATAATTATTACTAAATATATCAAGACATTCAATTACCATGTATTATAACAGGGTCGTCCTTGTATTCATCGAAAACGCCCATCAGAAGGTGGTATTATTCGACAAAAAAGGGTTTGTCATACTCAAGGAATTCCAAAGTCACCAATGAATCGGTAATTTCATTTAGAATTATTAAAATTATTTTCATTATATTTATTCAAATTATTTTCTATTATTTTTTTCAAGTGCAGTTGTACACATCATCTCAATTATTGCAATGACGAATTGCTTGTACCTTGTTCAAGTGGTCGACAAACAGAAATACACATTGATCAATGCTATCAGAAATCCCGAAGAAGATTGAAGTGTTACACTCCATCACGTTATCAACAAATTAATGATAATTATAATTCCGAGCAGCTGTTACATGATTTTGATGATTGTGCAGTTTGTTTGAAATACCGAAGTTATTTTTCTAAAAATTCACTTAGTCAAGACACATTTAGAGAACAAAGCAGCAATGACAGTCGAAGAGAAGCGACTTATGGTGTTTGTGATGTGACCAATTGCTCAAATCATGAAGCATCAGATAAATGATGATGATCATCAGTATCAGTACGTAAAATATTTTAATACATTTTCAGATTAATTATTCTAATTGCACATGCAATAATTAAATTAATTTCACACTGACTTTCTTATTTTTTTAGTTATTTCATCAGGTTACAATGAAGAATTAATAAACCTACAAAGGGCTTGAAAATAATTGGTTCCATAAATCTTTTGAGGGAATGTATTTTTAGATTTTTTAAGTGATGAGCTCATAAAATGGTGATGATAATCAATTATACATTTTTTTTATTCTCTTTTTGATCGCATTACATTATTTTTTTTTCTTCTTTTGTATGTTTAGTTTTAACAAATAATTTTTGCATCTATTTTAATGAACGTTAATAGAAAACAATATAGATTTACACGACGTTTCTGTATTGAAGAGTAATTTTTTTTTTTATGAGCCTTTAAAAAATATTATTGGTGTTTGCTCTTTCATTTTGAATGATCAACAGTTCAATGAATACAATGTATCAGTAATTAATATAATGAAAAATGAAGTTCTCTCGATTGAATTTATTCTAATCTGTTTAAGATGATCATACAATGCGAATAAATTTACCACACGTACGTCTATTATCTTAAATTATTTTGGTAATAATATGTTGCAAATTCGCTTTGAGTTTTTTTTTTACATATATATTATCTTGTAAAAATGTTCTAGTATTATTGGTTACGTTACAGAGAATTTGCGATGAGCATAAAATCACCATTTACATATTACATAGTGTAAAAAACGACAATCCCCCATTTTATTATTTCGATGAATTGATATGTTTCCAAGATAAATTATTATTGTTCAGTATTCGAAATTCTGTATTTGGAAATTTTTGTCAATTTAATTTTACATTTCATTTTTTATTCTTCATTTATTTCTTCTTGAAGATGAAAAAAAAATGTGTATTCTTTGTACTTGTAATATTGTTATAAGGAACACAGTGATTGCATGTGAAATCTAGCACCAATCGCTCTGTTGAGGCAAATATACAGAAATATTTAATTGATATTAATCAGTTCATTAACAATATCCAAAAAATCAAAATTTGAATTCAATAAAAAAAAAATCACTGAAGAATATCATCATAGGTAATCATTATCTATTATTGACTACTTTGGTAGCTACTAATTTTCCTTTACGCAGTAGACGATTTTTATTCTCAACTACTGTTATTCGCTTTTTTTTTACATAATAAATAATACGCAAAGCCACGGCGAATAATTAATTCGCATTTCGATAAATAAGTATTGCATGAATGAAGCCAGAGCCAGCTTTATATAACAAACACCCATATACAGGCACGTATTGTTCAATTACAATAGTTATATTATTAATAAGTATAATGAAAAATTATCTCGAAGAAATAATGTAACCAAATGAAGACTAGATGTGTAGCGTCACTAATTTAAATATTCAACATTAATAAGTGCATTTAACAGTAAAAATATGTTACCACCTTGTCTATATCCAATAAAAATGCAATAAACATAAATTAAATAATTTTCAATATCTTACAATGTTTTACAATTGTAATTGTAAAAATTAATATAATAATATAAATATTGCCTGAGACTTGACAAAAAAAAACAACGATAAAATTATACATCAAACATAACAAATCGTTATTTTTTGTTTCAATCTTTCCTGCTCACTTCTTCTCCTCAAATAAATACTCAATTATGAACAATTTAGTATAAAGGGCATGAAAATTGATAAATAAAACATTTAAATATGTTATGCAAAAAGCGCATACTCGGTCAATGAGTTTTTTTTTATCAATGCATTATTTTCAATTCAATCTCAATTAACTTTAACTCATTTCCAAATGGAAAATAAATTTCATATTAAATTTTTAATCAATGTCTATGTAGTTTTACCGTTTGAAATACCAAACGAAACCATCAACATGATAAAATAAATTAAATGACGACATATTGCACAGGAAAAATAAAAAATAAATCTTTGCTCCACTACTGCTTAAAATGTGATGTAAAATTTTCAGTTATTTCAAACTATTCGCCTTCTGTTTCATTATAGCAATAATTTAAATAATAATAAATATAACTGTTTTTCAAATCAGTCATTCTTGCGAAATTAAAGCCCTTGAAATGAATTAATTAACACCATAATTATAAATTCACGCGATACCAAACAAATAATTTAAATGCAATATTTAAATAATAATCAAATCAATAATTTAAAAATTCTTTGATTGATTATGTCAATGTGTTTATCAAATTTTCGATAAGTTTATAAATTTCTCAATTATAATTGAAGTATGATTTGTGTTTCATTCGCGGAATGGAAAAAAAAATAATATCTTACCCTGACCCACGTCGCAGCACAATAATTTCTTTCTTTTTTTGCTCCGAATTTTTCAATCTAATTTTTCATTATAATGAAAAATTAATTCTTAAGAAAATCTGCTACATGAACAATTACTACTATCACCAATTGACGTTGTCTTTCCATTAATCGATGTGGTATTCATATCATATCTTGGCAATTCCTTGCTACGTGCTTGCTAAAAAATTCCAGAGATTTAAAAATTTCAATGAATGATACATAAATCTCAAAAATAAAATACAAGCATAAACACTTTTACATAAAAATATTTCTGAATGATTCAAGTATTTATTTATAAAAATAAAATATATAAAATAGCGTACTTCCATAAGTTCGGCGGCGATTTCCATAAATAATCTCTCAACATTCTCTGCCTCTTTAGCAGACGTCTCCAAAAAATACATTCCATGTCTTTGGGCAAAATCCTCACCAACGTGCGTTGGAATTTCTCTGTCTTCCCTATCAATTTTATTGCCTATCAAAAATCACAATAAATAATTAATTGAATAAAAAAATTAATTCATATAATCATCAGAGATAATATTAAATTGAAACTAACCCACGAGTATCCTCAATACTTTATTACTGGCATATTCCTCAATTTCTCTTAACCAATCAGGCAAACAATCAAATGTAGGCTGACATGAAATATCATAAACTAATATTAATGCATGAGCTGATCGGTAATAACTCTGTGTTATAGAACGAAATCTCTCTTGGCCAGCTGTGTCCCATATTTGAAGCTACAAAAGACAAAAATGTTTAATCAAAAAGAATTATTTAATTATTGTTTACACAATGCAAATGCAAAGTATGCAATTAAATAACCAGACTCAACTCAATGCATGTAAGAAAAAAAATTAATTAAAATATTATCAAGTGTTAAATTACACGAATTTCCATAATCGCGTAATCATTGGGGCGTGTAGCACTTTAAAAAATTAAAATAAATTCATACCTTTACTTTCTCATTTTCTACTTCAACAGTTTTAATCATAAAATCAACACCAATTGTAGCGCCTTGACCAGGTGGAAAAAGACCCTGTATCAAATGAAAATTTGGACAATAAAAATAAATCATTGCAAATAATTTATGATTATAAATAAATTAATTGCAATATCGAAAACAACTCACCTGAGTAAATCTTCGTACTAAACATGTCTTTCCAACACCGGCATTACCAACGAGAACAACTTTGAAGAGAAATTTATAGTCCTCCATTGCTGATTCTCGTGCGCGCTCGTCAGAAATGATTATTTATATATATTAATACAAACTATTATTTGTTTATAATAATCTTTCTCTTTTATCTATTTCTATGTGGTTATATTATTCTGATAGTGTATCCTTTATGTTACAGGTGCTCCATTTACGAAACACACTTTTCTCTTCGCTCACTCACCTTGACGATGAAGGTCCAACCAATTGTGAAATTTTTTTACACACTAATTGTCTTGCGAAATTAAACTTTACAGTAACAGGATTATTATGATAAGATATGACAACGACATTCCATTTATTTTTTATTACTATTTTCATTACTTACGACCATAAATAAAATTAAATATTGTTATTATTTTCAATGTATATGATGTATTCCATATAATCTCAATGATCATCCTGCTGTCAAAATTTTGTCATATTGACATTTCAAACGCGTCACAGAATTATCATGCGTTGTACATTGCCGTATTTGTCGTTTCCGTATCTGTCTCACTGTTCGCTCTACTCAACGTTTACTCAACAATAATTCTGCTATGTGTTTTTTACTACTGACAATTGTGTATGTATTTATGTATGCATGCATATATTTTCATGTATGAGTTATGTTTGCTTTTAGAGAGAGAGTAGATGACTTCAAGCTTAATTCTTATTGAAAGCGTTGAGTAAGCAAAGAATACGCGCAAAATTTAAATTTCAAATAGGTAAACTTCACGTTTTTTAGGTAGAACATAACCAAACTTTTTTTGTTTAAATCTTATGTTGATGAAATAATTTTCGATTATTTTAATATATATGAATTGTATATTGAAATACTATTTTTGACAATTATATAAGAAATATTGAGGGTGTTGCAGTGTACAATGTACAGTCAGAACCAATATACGACAAATGATTGTAGACCAGGTTTTAGGTTAATGTATGAAAGCCGAAGATACCCGATGGAACCCTTGTTTGGATCGGGTATGCATATGTATTACATTGTCGTCAATTGGCGGTGTTGTAATAGTAAATTTACATTAAGTTCGAAGTTGTTGAAGTATTTTTTAAACTTCCTGATTATATTGTAGAAACATGGCATTCGCCTGTGCAAGTATGTATAATTATTCTTTTACATATTCGTTCATATAAAAAAGAAAAAAATTAATATATAATACATTAAAACAATATTGTTACCAACAAGTAGTATTTTATAGGTTATGAATTGATAGATTAAACTTATTCCATTTTTACATTATACATAACCTTAAAAGCAGGCGTCTTGCCGGTTTTAATTATATACTTACTATGTTTTTATTATTTATGATATTTCAGTTTGTAATGAAGTGCCAGAACAACCAGTTTTATCCCCAGTCTCGGGATCTATTTTCGAAAAAAGACTGATAGAAAAATATATAACTGAAAATGGAGTTGATCCTATTAATGGGAAGGAGCTGACCATTGAACAACTCATCACTATCACAAGTAAGAATAATTCAATGAATTATTTATCAAAAGAAAAAAATTCATGATTATATATCTCTTAAAAATTGCATAGTCTATATTATTTTTTCTTTACTTCATATAGCTCCACCTCTTGTTAAACCAAAGCCACCAAGTGCAACGTCAATTCCAGCAATTTTAAAAATATTACAAGACGAATGGGATGCAGTTATGCTAAATTCATTTACTCATCGACAACAATTACAAACTGCACGTCAAGAATTGTCTCATGCACTTTATCAGCACGATGCAGCATGTCGTGTTATTGCAAGATTAACCAAGGAAGTAACAGCAGCCAGAGAAGCACTTGCTTCATTGAAGCCACCAAGTGGTATTGCGCAAGCGACTGCCATACCGCAGCCAGCAGTTGCTGTTGAAGCCGGAACAGGCGCAACACAACCGACGGAATCAGCTGGAATAACTGATGATGTAATTCAAATACTACAAGATAAAGCGACGGTTCTTACACAAGAACGAAAACGTCGTGGACGTTCAATTCCCGAAGATTTAGTACCAGCTGATAATATTCGTGTATTCCAAACATTGGCATCGCATCCGAGTCTTCATTCAGCCAGTGTGCCTGGTATTTTAGCACTTG